>CM031080.1:38335265-38499854 GCA_018257905.1 Gillenia trifoliata | reverse complement strand
AATGAAATTTAATATTTTGTATTTCTTTTCTTTATTTTTACAATAACTTAATAATTACTAACACACTTAGTTGAAATTTTTTCTCTTTATTGTATCAGCAATCACTGATATTATGTAATCACCTAACCCTAATTATACAATTTATGTCTAATCATGTCATATTAGAAATATAGAAGTTAATATACATAATACATTTAAAATCGTTTTCAACGAGTTTTCAAACTATGATTTCGTGTTATTATATAAGCTTTCGTAATTTTTTTTCTTTTTCACTTTAAGTTTATAGATATATTTAAGGTTGACCTCCCATGATTAAATTTCCGGCTCCGCCACTGTTTCAAACCAAGTAAATATGTCTTTACATATATATATATATATATATATATATATATTGGGTTTAAGGTTTTAAGATTTTCTAAACTCATCCATAGGTTCTCTAATCACCTTCTGAAAATTTGGTTAGAAGCCCTAATTCGTAAAAATTCCTGAATGAATATATGAATCAAATATTTAGGGGGGTGTATTCAATTTGGAGTCTAGAGGATTGTTTTGTATTTTAAAAGTCTGTGGGTATTCAATTAGGATTTTAAAAAGTCCTTTAAAATTTTGCTGTATTCAATTAAGATTTTAAAATATCCGTAAAAATCTAGTGGTATTGAAAAGTTTATTGACTTTCAAAGATTTCATTAATTGTTGGATTGTGTAGGATTCTAGGGTCCTTGGTATAAATAGAAAATACATTCAGAAATCTCTTCTCCTACCAAGAGATTTTGACGCTCGCTCATAATAGAAGATGAAGGGAGACGAACAGACTTTTTCTTGACCTTGTAGAAGACGAACAAACCTCTTCACTCAAGGTTGGTATTTTCTAATCTATTGACGTTATTGTTGTTATGCTCAATGGTTTGTGGTATTATGTATATTATTCATAAATAGTAGGGTTTCAATCCAATTGTATTGTGCAGACGACTATATTAGGGTTTCTATCCAGCCCTGCTAAAGTGAAGGCTTCGACCATATATTTGTTTGATAGAAGCAAACCATGTATCCGCGCACTTGCTTATGGGGTTTTATATATATGTTTCCTTTGGAACACATGCTAACTTGTCTATTGCATATTTTATTCATTCTTGGACTTTGATAGTTGCATATAGGTTTCGTTTTTGACTATCCCTTGAAATATTATTGGTGTTAGTTGTTAATTGATTCATTGAGTCATAAAGAACACATGACCCTAGTCAAATCTATTAGAATGAGTTCACTATTGACTATTATAAAGCCAAATAACTAAAAGAAATATACACATCATTGGCATATATACATATATAAGTGACTGGTTTGTATATTAGTATAACCTAGTGCAGAACCAAAACTGAAAAATTAGATGAATCAGGGACCAAAAGTGAAAACAAAAAACTAACCAGCTGTGGATTCCTCATTTTTTTGGGTTTCCGTCACACTACCCTTGATTTATTTCTAATACAAGCATCTTGCAGTGAGTCTTTTGATGGTTATCATATTATTTAATTGAGTTTAGATACCTTAAAATGCCATCTTGTTAATAGGTACGGCTTAAGGGTTTGAATTTTCTTGTTAATTGTATGGCTTGTTTATTACTTCTAAGTAGGTATAGCAGGTATACTTGGAAAATGGATAACTTAAAATGCCAGTAAGCAAAGATTATAAAAATCTTCACTTGTAAAAAACCAAGCATCGAAACTGATTGTAAAAAGGAAATTAATTAATAAATGATTTCTTTTAATGAAAGATAAACTACACATGCATGTTTTTTTTTTCCCATTAAATGAATGTTTTTTTTTTCCGGTTAATGAATGCTTTCAATAATGTATTTTTTTAATCCTATTATTGATATTAGAACAATCAATAATCCATAGATTTATTAAAATCCATACAAATACTGAAATAAAATGCATTAAAATCTGTCAAAGTCTATATAAAATTAAAACAATCCATAGAGTCTGCAGAATTCATGAATTATAAAAATTCTGACATAATCTTTTAAAATCTGAATTGAATACACCCCCTTAGATTTGGGATGGAGGTATGTGTGATTGTGTCGTGTTGTTTCTGTTTGAAATATTGATCTTGTTAGTTAATACGTCCATGATTCATGAATTTTACTTTTCTAGTATATATTGTTATATCGCTTGTTGAAATAAACCCTCGTCTCTCTCTCGAATACGTTCTCTCTCACTCTAATTGGCTTCTGAAAATTGGTTGGAAGCCCTAATTCATAAAAATTCCTAGTGAATCAAATATTTAGATTTGGGATGGAGGTATGTGTGATTTTGTCGTGTTTTCTGTTTGAATATTGATATTGTTAGTTAATACGATTAATCAGAGTCTCCATGATTTAGGAATTTTACTTTTTTTTAGTATATATTGTTAAAAAAAGGCGTATTTTTTTTATTTTAGCACAGGGACAGGCCACTGAAAATCTGAAGGACGGAGGGGTTTTAGCGAGAGCAGTTAAGGCGACAATGGAAGCTAAGCATGATATGGTACGATTCTAATTTGTGCAAATGCAAGATTAAAATTTGTAATATAATCATATATGATGTTGGTTCTAATTAGTTGGGACGGTCAATATAAATCTCGGTTAAAGTTCATCAAATCCTCAAATTAAGTTTCGAAGAATGAATAGATATAAGTTTGCATCATTTTTCTAATCCCGTTTTTCTACAAAAGAAACACACATCAAAAGTGTTTCTATTGTTTTTTATGGGCTTGTTTAGAAATGTTTTTAAAATAATTAAAATCGCTTTCATCAAATTCTCAAATTAACTTCCAAAGTATCAGGTGTGAAGGCCTATACAATTGAAAACAAGAACAAAACATAAATGTTCAAATTCAGAGAAAAAGAAAAGAAAAGAAAAGTAAACAACATGAATATTTAATTGCTTAATTCAAAGGCATCGGGTCCGGAACTAACTTTGCATGTCTCTGGTTGGTTCTGTTTCCCACTGTTTATTACAATCCTTAAAAATGTGCTGTTGGTTTTCTGCATGTAGTTAATTAGATGCCACACAAACGGTTCAATTCCAACGAGGGATTCTGCTTGCTTCGATTAAATCTTTAGAATATTAAAGTGAATATTTGCTGGTAAAACATATCTTAAGCTTCTGCTTTTTGGATTTTGGTGTGCTAGGTAAATCTAGGAGAACTACCTATGCTACAAGTTATCTATCTATCTGGTATCTACCAAAGTTGTTTTATGGCGTGGTATTTACTATCGCCATTGATTAATGCGTTTCTCTAACACCGCGTGGGTGGGTGTTGCTTTTCAGGAAGGAAACAGTTCAACGATAACCAGTGAGCAATATTTCATGTCATTAGAGCCCAAACTTAGATTTCAACCCAGTGACCATGAACTGATTACACATTTCTTGGAGAGGAAAATCTTCGGTGGTCCTCTCCCAATGAATTAACGTGATTGTTGACGAACCGTGCTTTTATAAGTACAGTCCTGCACAACTCTCGCGTAATTAACTCTCGTTCCTTTTTTATTCCATTTCGATTTCTTTGGATTTTTTGTTTTTTGTTTTTTTTATGTGAATGTTATATTGTAAGACTTGTTTTGTCATTCATAGAGATGTATGGGTTTGCAAACCAGAAAGAGCTGTATCTCTTCACAAAACCAGCTCGGACAAGCCTGTGCAGTCCGGTCTCACAATGCAGCACTGTTAATGGGTATTGGAAACAAATGACCCGAATTAGAATCAATGATGGCAATGAGATAATCGGATTAAAAAGGTTGTTTCGATTTTATGTTGGGAGTAGAAAAGATTCAACCAAAACCACTTGGAGAATGTCGGAGTATTATATTGCCGGAAGCAGCAGGTTACCATCAAGAGAAAAATCTCGATTGAAAAATACTTCTCATCTTACTCCAGTACGAATGCAAATATTTGATTATAATGTGTTTTTAATTCTTCTGTGCAGTTGTACGATTGGGATTGGGTTTTGTACAAGGTGTACGAAGAAAAATTGAATGCCGAGAAAGTACCAGAGATTGGCAGTTGAGGCAATGCTACTGAAGATGTTACTAGACAGCAATTCCTTCATCCACATGTAAGTTTTCCTAATACTCGTGAGTATTTCTACATATGCATGTTTTATTTTTATTTTTTATAACACTAGTTCAATTGCAATACTTTGTTCCAATGCCTTTTTGTAATTTGTGCATTGGAGTCCCTTTGGTTGTACAATTGTTTTTGTTTTACTCTGTTGATAGTAATGTGACCAGGTCGAAAGTTATAATTGATGCCTTTCTTAGTGTAGATTTTTTAATGTGATGATGTTATTCAATATCCTGTCTTACAATTACAAACCCACCAAAGAGACTATCTCACCTTAACGAACAACTTACTTCGCATTTAAATTTGCTCGAAGAGATGAGCAGTCTCTGCCATTCGGAAATCTCTCTGAGGCTTTGACTCTAATTCAACCAGACTCTCATGATGATATCCATCTCTTCATAATTGAGGGATCTTTCTCTTTCTTTGAATAGCATTTGTAGTTGTCCTTTCTTTCTGATCAGGTTGTCCTGTTCGTTGGGAGATTCCTTGTTCACTTGTTTGTATGATGTCTCATTTGATAAAAATCGTCTTCTCTAAAAATTACAAAAAAAAAAAAAAAAAGAAATTTTCTGTTACTGATAGATTTAAGAAGATTGATTACATAAAAGAACTATAATTTAAAAATCTTTAACCTTCTTATTTGTAAAGATATTAATGTCATTGATGGTAATTGTACAAGTATGATACCAAGCTCGTTAAGGACAATCAGAACTGTAATGAGTAGAAGTTCTAATAATTTATTTCAAAGAAATACAGTGTCTTTTTTTTCAAAAAAGAAATTATTGTTTCCTCTGAAGATGAACCTAACTTTCTGGTACACACAGCAGACAACTTGCCCTTCTCGAGAGTTGCATCAAAGAAAGAAGAGGCGATGCTTGCCCAACAATTTAGGGCAGTTGCCCATTGCAATGTGGTGTACAGGTTCATATCTAATAAAGCCATGCTTACCAGTGCTCCTCCCTTCTGATGTTATCATTGAGATTTTGAGCTGGTTGCCCGTAAAGTCTCTGGTAAGGTTCAAGTGCGTTTGCAGGCAATGATGTTCCTTAGTTCAAGACTTCAAGTTCATTGCAAAACATATGGGATGAGCCAGTCCTGTGAAACTTCCTTTAACATACAGATTGGAAGCTAGTGATATTACCGCTCTTTATGATGAAAACTTCAAGCTTATTTGTGGATATGATGGCTTGTTTCTAGAGGAGAGTGTTGCTTCTCAAGTTTTCCATATCAGAAATTTTGCAATGCATCAAGTACTTTACTTGCCTTATGCACGCAATGTGGAGACAAGATCAATGGAATGTGCTTTTAGTTCATTCATGGGTGACTGCAAAGTGGTATGCGTTTATTGCAAAAATGAGGGTGATTTGGGTGCTGAAGTAGGTTTTAAAGTCCTAACTTTGGGAATTGATCACGAATGGTGAACCCTGAGGCTCCCCAACCAAAATGACAAACTGGTGTCAAGACAACATGGCAAATATATATGTGCTGAAACGACATTCTTTTGGTGCAAATAATGTTGAAGAGGCTGCTTATGTGATTGAAAATTGAAATTATCAGCGATGGACAAGAAGTGTTCTTGGAAGTTCAATCTCTTCACATTTGGAGTGAATGTTTCACCACTACTACTCTGCCCAAGGGAGTGTTCTCAGACTTGAGAAAAGTTTCGGTTTTTCGTTGGAATTGCATTTTAGCTGTTGCTGATACTGTAGAAGAGGTCCTTCATGTTTTGCTTTTGGAAGACTTCAAGAAACACGAATGGAGTAGAAAGACCGTCATTCCCGTGAAGTTTTTAAAGGACAACCCAACCTTGAAGAGTCAAATTCGTGCCGTCAGAGCTGATAATTATTTACTTGAGTTGGTTCATGCAGCGAAAAATCGTTATCTGTATGATGTGAAAAAGCATATATTTACGAAGTGCGTTTAACCAGAGTCCGGGGAGAAGAGCTTTCCCTTGCATAAGCCTAGCCTGGTCTGATCATTATTTCATTGGGTTTATAAGTGGTAGTCACGATCTCATGTTCAACTAACATAAACAACCAGTTCGACAATGCCCTGTTTTGTGGAACTATATCGGTATGAATTGGCAGCGTAATAGGGGCGGCGGGTGGGGGGGGTGGTGTTTGTGTTTCGGAACTAAACTGTTTCTTTGATAGGGTTTTGGAATTTGGATAGTACAAGAATGTATCTCCATTTTCTTACAGTGTTTTTAGGGTTGACGTTTGCTATTTTCTAGAAGATGAAGGTGGGGTTGTATTGAGAATGAGCTGAGGCACTGTATTAGTATGTGCAAACATGCATACGTATTTCTAAAAAATAACCCCATTGGAGTGCTGATTTGCACACCATGCATCTTATTTTTTCACCCATTTTTTATTAAAAAATGTATTCACAAGTTTAACTCTCGACAAATTGACATATAGGGACCCAAAATCGAAAGAACGATCTGGTTTGGGAGTGCGACTCCCTTCGAAAGGAAGGAAAGAGATAAAGAGAGAGGGTGACAGAAAGAGATAAAGTACTCACGTGTATTGCACGTGATTCTAACTTATTGACCTGTTGTCTGCAATTGTCCATAATTTACCATATATATTAAATTGAAAAAAAAAAATTCTGTATGAATGCCCAGTTGCACCGAAGAAAAATTGAACAAGTAGGAATGGATTCAGTTTGGAAATGGGGTTGAGAAGTCTCAAATCCAAAAAGGAGATTAGAACGAACACGTGTCTGACCCAAACCTGTAACTTAATACCAAATCCAAGTTGGTGCATTCTGATTTGGTGTAAGCCTAAAGCCGGAGCAGGACGCTCTCAATAGGGATGAGAAAAGGAATTAGTTTCCAAAAAAAAACAAAAACAAATTTACTGAAAATTAATCACGAAAGAAAAAGCTGCGAAATGGATATTGGGTGAAATAGAAGTACATACGGTCCCAAAGATATGTAAAACCAAGATCAGCGTACACAGAAAATTGTAATTGTACGCGCGTGTAGCATCCAAAAACGTCTCAGTAATACTACTTAATCAGTTTAATACAAATCATGAATACAATTCAAATCCAATATATGGACTTTGTTTAGACTACAAGTGTTACAAGGAATAGAAAACAGCAAACAACTATGAGGACTTCTCTTGATCATTTACAGACTCAGAAACAGCAAGCCTAGAAGGCTAGAAGGCTTCTCCTCATCAAACTTGGACTGAGCATCAGCAGTAGCAGACGGCAAAGAGATCACTTGACAATGCATTTTATGGGCCACGCAATTTCACTTCCAATTGCGTTCTCAAGAAATTTACCTGCTAATCGGTTTAATGGAGCATTTTTAAATACCTTGGTCACTGATACCGTCCAATCATCTAATCCAACAGGCAGGAAACCATGGACGATTGCAAAACGATCTGTGGATACGATAGTTCCTTCAGCTACAACTTCTCCCGTCCATGCTAATAATTTACAAGGAGGATTCTGCAAAGTTGAATAAATCATGTAAAACGTGCGCAATATGTTGCATCCGGAGTAGGCAAAACTGTGTATAAAATACATCCGGCTACTATTCGGCAAATTTTTTTAAGAAGTATGGTAAAAAAATCTGCTGAATAATATGTCAAAAAAATGTATATAATTAATACATGATGAACGTGTAAACTTGTCAAATATCATATAATACTGAACATTTAAACCATGAGTTCATAAAAACCATATCTGCAGTAATACAAAGATCAAGTTATACAAATAACAGATTTTTTTTTTTTTTTTGTAATTTATTATCTGTTTTCAATAATGCCAGAAAACGTGTATAATATACGTACATAAACATAAGTTTCATATGTCTATATAGCATGTTTAATTTTTTTTTTTTTAAACTAAAATGAAATAACCCATGTACTTTCCGAATCATGGATAAATGTATGGAGAGTGAAAGTATTTTAAAAAAGACGTAGATACACATATAATAAACTAATACATGCAGCCCAAACTTCTTGTTAATTTACACATAAAAATGTTTGCTTCTTAAAGTATTAGAATAGATGCAAACCTGTGAAGCTCCTTCAGATTGTTGCGCCGTAAAACCCATTCTTGCACTTTGACCCTGAAAATATTAAATACAGGTTGATATGAAAGGGTTTGCTCATAGAATTAAAATTACAGAAACACCTCTGCTAGATGACTTAGGCCCTTAATTTGATTAATTGAGTTGCTATTAAGTATAATATCACACATAACATTTCAAAAGTTTAATAAAACAATCGTTGCCTTTGCACAAGAGAGTTATATATACGATCATACCATAATATGCTTCGATCGCATTCCCTTAAGAGTCATCAGGCTTGGCTTATGTAAAGCATGGTACTTCGTCATGGAGTTTGCACGGGACACCATCTTAGCTCTCCCCGTTGTCATATTGTACGAAACAAGACATTTCAGATCATGATAATGGTACTCGTACAAAAGAATATTAGGCGCTCCATCATGCAACTTAAATTCATCAATACCAGCTCTGATAGGAATAATTTGAATATACGGATCATGCATTGAAACTTCAAAAGGAAATATGATCTTGGTTTGACTCCATTTGTGCTCCTTGAAGTCTTCTAACACCCAGACATCTAGGGTTCTGTCTGTTGTGTCAGCAACAGCTAGACAACAATTCCAATGAAAAACATGAACTTTTTTCAAGTCTGAGAAAGCTCCCTGGGGCAGAGTATTAGTAGCGAAGCATTCACTCCATACATCAAAAGATTGAACTTCTAGATATAAATCTCGTCCGTCTCTAATAAATTCCACCAAATGAGCAACCCCTTTAACCTTATCTGGTCCAAGAGAATGTCGTTTCATCACATATTTGCCGCGTACTTGCAGAGCCGATTTGTCATTTTGATTGGGGAGCTTCAGGGGTTTCCAATGATTATCCTTCCCAATTGTTAGAACCTTAAATCCTACTTCAAATTCACCAAACCTCTTACTTCCGACATATAAGCATGCCACTTTACACTCACCATTGGATGAATTAAAAGCAAAGTCCATGGTGCCAGTGCCATCATGTGCATAAGGCAAGTAAAGTACTTGTTGTGTCGCAAAATTTCTGATACGGAAAACTGGAGAAGCAAAACTCTTCTCCAAAAACAAGCCAGAAAAACAAGAAATAAGCTTGAAATTTTCCTCGTAAAGAGCGGCAATCCTGTTATTTTCAGATTTGTATAGACAAGGAAGTCGCATATGACTTGCCCGATTCATATGTTGTGCACTGAACTTGTAGTCTTCAATCAACAAACACCATTGCCTGCACACACACTTGAACCTTACCACAGAATCTACAGGCAATCTGCTCAATATATCCGCGATGATTTCAATGGGAAGCTCTGATAAGACAGGCTTTACACATGTGCTTGTACACCGCATTGCAGAAGGCAGTTGGCCTAAATTCTTTGACAAGCGACGTCTCTTTCTTCTTTTGTACATCTCTTGCGAAGAGCAACTCATCTGCTGTGTACGAGAAACTGAAAGTCATCTTTTTTTGTTGTGTTCATAGTACATACAGAGGTTTAAAATTGATTGATGAAAACTTCTACTAATTACAGTTGTGATTGTAATGCTAATTAATTCATTTTTGTCTTTTAATTCTGCGATCTAAATAATATTAATAACAGAAAACATTGCAACATATAGAAATATTGCTGACTTTGCAAGCATTGATCTCAAATTGTTTTCAATCTTAAAACCCTCATTAAGTACATCTAACATGAAATAAATTTTAGCATGATTGATAGAGAATTGTTATTAGCACCCCCAAAGAAGTCATCTTGCGCTCCTACTTTATTTGTTTATTATTTATTTCTTTATTTTACACTAGGGAGGAGTGTAGACGACTTATCATCATGGTAAAACTAACTGAAATTTGAGCAAATGAATTTGTCCAAACTCTTGCAGATGATCAGTGCTAAACCATACATTTGCAGAAGGTATCATTACAGAAACTTACACATGAATCAAACGGTTCTTGATCTGCGATAACATCTGCAGCCACTTTGCCTTGATTGTTCAAATCTTGCATAATTGTAGCATTTGGTTTATTTTCGTACACCTTGCACAAAACCCAATTATATAACTGCGCAGAAGAATTAAAGACACATAATCATAATTTTGCATTCAATTAAACTCAAGTGAGGAGTACTTTCAAAACTTGTAATTTTGATTAAAATTTACTTACAACGTCATTTCCGCATGGTGTCGGTCCCCCAGTTCTATACTCCAACATAGTCCAGTTGGTTTTTGTTGATTCTCTTCTACTTCTCCCTGCATAAAATCGTAACGACTTTTTGGTTCCAATTATCTCACTCCCTTCTTTGATAGGTTTATGTGTGCTGATTGATTTCCAATACCCATCACCGGCTTTACGTTGTGCCGAGGCAGAGCCGCTATATTGCCGCAATATTTGAGCGAAGAAATAAAGTTCATTCTGGTTTGGAAACCCATACATCTCTGTGAATAATCAAAAGAAAAGAAATCTCGTATTTTATATCCTACATTAAAAAAAAACAACCAAAGAAATAAGATAAAAGGCATCCAAAAAAAGAAAAGGAGAGAAACTTACGTGAGAGCTGTGCAGGACTGTAGTTGTCAAATGGCGATTCGTCAATGACTATGTTCATTGGCAGAGGATCACCGGAGAGTTTTCGTTTCAAGAAATGTGTAATCAGTTCGTAGTCAGTGGGTTGAAATCTAACCTTGGGTTGCAAGGACATAAAATATTGCTCGCTACTCGTCATTGAACAATTTCCAGTTGTCGTAGAGAAGTTCACAAATCAATTGTGCAAGGATCAAAGGGCTCCGTGTATTTTCTTTCAAGAAAGACAGATGTTGCTCCCTCCCTTTGAGAAACGAAAGAGAAAGAGAATCTATATGTGTGTGTGTGTGTATATATATATATATTTGTTGTGACCTAAATTTAGACTGAGGAGAAGAAGAAGGATGCAGCAGGAGGGAAGAAAAAGAGCGATAAAAGGGTTTGAGGAATTCTATGATGATATTATCTATGTTAGTGTCTTTATTTATAGTAATAAGAGAGAATAACTTGTTATCCAAGTTGTACAAAGTATACTAGGAAAGATTTTCTAAATTTCAAAGGATTCCTAATTTATCTATACTTAAGATTTATACAATCACAATATGTTAATATTAATTTTAACAATATTAGCTTTATTAGGTGCTTGTCGCACCGTCCCTCCCTCCCTACTTTTCTCTGATTCATAGTGGGAGCTGTCCCTCCCTCCCTCCCTCCCTCCCTCGTGAGATTTGCAGGAATATAGAGATTATTGTATATTTAATTCTTATCCCTCGTGAGATTTGTATGTAGGAATTATTCTCCCTCCCTCCTTCCATCCCTCGTGAGATTTGCAGGAATATAGAGATTATTGTATATTTAATTCTTATCCCTCGTGAGATTTGTATGTAGGAATTATTGTATATTTAATTTTTAATAAGATTTTAAACCCATTTTAGGAATGTAGGGCCCTCTCTACCCCCTTTTAAAGAATCTGGAGCCCTCCCCTTTCCTCCCTCCCTTCTTTAGGCCACTATTGCTTTTGTATTTGTATTTGTATCACAATCGATTCCGATTCCAGATGGGTATTCTGGTATTTCATTGTAGTTTCAGTCAGTAAATTCAGTACCTTTTTTATGGTGGCAAGTAAAGACTCTGACTTTTGGTCTGAGTTCGTCGAAAAAGCTAACTTGTTTTAAGTTGTAAACATTACCCTCTTTAATTGGTGAACCCAAGTTTCATCCGGCCACTTTCCTCTTCAATGATAATTTTTAGTTATCTCATAAATTCTTGGTGCTTTAATCTCTCCGTTACTTGCTTTAAGGCCTTAAGCTCGGTTATTACCGTGCGTTTATTATAAATAATTTTCGTTGTTCAGCGTCATATTTGAAATACCATGGCCAAACCTTTTCCTTTTCTACACCACTTTATAGTGTATTCTGTCATTTGAGGGGAAGTTGTTGAGTTCTGCTGGCACCTTTACTGCAGAGCAAAGGTGAAACTGATGGTTTCATGGTATCGGATCAAAGTGAAGGGAGAGAGAAATGATACCTGGAAAGAAAATCATGAGGTAAATTAGTAGGAGGTTCAGATGTGCTTTTGCTTGATTTGTGCACAATCGATTTCTTGTTAGTAGGAGAGGCTACTATCGGGAGGTGGCTGTCCTCAAGAGCTAACGGCTTAGCCTCTATTTTCATGGGTTGCAAAACGAGCATAATTTTTGGAGCTTTCATGGGAAGGGAGATACCCTTGTTAATTCAAGATGCCGTTTTTTTATATATCATGGAAATTTCATTTTTCATACCTTTTGTTACTTTCCCCTTCAAATATTATGCTTTTCTTTATGTATATACTTTGTTTCAACGCATTTACAAGCGCACTGACCCTAAACATGGATGCCATAGACACAAACAGTGGCGAAGCCAGGATTTCTCGAGGAGGGGGGGGGGGCGAACTTAAAAGAATGCAAGTTGTATACAATTTCAGTAATCTCTCCATTCAATGATCTTTCAACCTTCTTCTTATTTGGGCAATTGGGATATGTGCACTTGTAATAACTACGCAGATATTTACTACCTTTCAATGGTTTATAACCATACTGTCTCCAGTTGAACCCATCATCTGGCTTTAGTTCGCTAACGTGCTGAGATGATAGTGTGCTATGCGTGTAATCAGGCTCTGGAGCATCGTCATGTTGCCTACTCTGCATATATGCAAGGCTTGTGGCAATGTCTGTGGAGAAACCATGTAGCGGCTCAAATTCAATTTTAGACTCAAGTCCTGTCTTCTCTGTCGGGAACTGCAGTTGGTTTTTTAATGCCTCTTCCTGTTCATGAAAAATAACATGGTGTCAAAGTAAGGTTCAAAACTAGGCTTCCGACTACACAGTTAAAAAGATTAGAATGCATAGAATTTAGTCATACCACTGAAACAATGTTCAACGGATGTTGAAGGTGAACTTTTCCCCACATTTCTTCTTGGGTTGCCAAATTAGATTGCTGCTGCCCGTCTATTTCTTCCTGGTTGTCCTTGAAGCTACTCATCGAATCTAAGTGCCCAAGTTAGACATCCGAACCAAGTGTCAGCGATGGAAGTTCACATTCAGAAACCGGAGCTTGGAGTTTTACCACCCCTATCCCCTCAATTAGCTTGCCTTCCACCTTCCTTACTGAAACCAAGGACTCATTGTCATCCCTTGTTCCCTGCATGTTTGTTACTTCCAATCCAACTTTAGGCGATGGGGGTTCAGTTACTGCAATATCAATTTGATTTTTCACCACTTCACTCCCCTCAATTTGCTTGACCCCTGCCTCCATATTCATTGTGGAATCTGACATCTCCTTCACATCCATTGTTCCCTGCAGATTCAGTACATCCAATCCAACTGTCGGAGATGCCAGTTTAACAACTTCGCATGAACCTTTAATTCCAAATCCAATCCAACGACGTCGTTTTGGCCTGGATTTAAAAAAAAAAAAAACAAACCCAGATTTGCAGATTTGCAGCACCGTTGCTCCTCCGCCGCTGCCCAGATTTGCAGGTTCGGGGCTTCTCAGTGGTCAGGTTTTCCGGGGAGCGGAGGGGCGACCGCCCCCCCTCGCTCCTTAACAGCTTCGCCCATGGACACAAATATGCACGACAACAAAAGGGCTCTTTTCGTATGTTGTTTTCGAATGATGTAAATGACCAAATTCTCTTTCAATTTTCGAAGAGTTCCTCTTTAGTTATATTTGCATTGCAGGATTTGTTCTAGGGATGAAGAGTCTTGGCAAGAGAAAAGTTTCTGACACTTTTGATGGGAGCTCAAACTGTTGGGAGATGAATGCGATATATAAAAGCATCACATATTGGAATCACGGCAAAGCGCGCTTTCCTTCACAGGATGATGCATTCTTGCGTTGTTTTCACTGTTGGGAGATGATCTATAACAGTTATGATTAGCTTCCAATATTTACGTTTCCATGAAGTTTTTTGCTTTTTAAGAAACTGAAATCCCCCGGTTTTGTTATTGTTTTTTGGATCTTGTTGAAAAATATTACTAGTTTAACTATTTGAAGGGTATTCACATGTTCTTCTTCCTGCCACTTGACACCAGTTATATGTTTATGACTGCAGATGCACAAACCAGCAACAGCCGAAGATTTGGTTTCTGCATTAGCTGCTTTGGAAAAGATGAACTGATTAAGAAATGCAGGAAGCATTGGATCTCTTACTCCCAGTTTTCATTGTACTAAAAAAGGCAGAAATCTCACAGTACTTATAACTCTCTTGGTAGAAATTAGCATTTTTGCATTTTGTATGCTTGTAAGGTTGTCACATTCACATTAATATATATATATATATATTTATTTATTTATTGTACTGGCAATAGAATCTAATTTAACTTGTCCTTGAAAGTTTGATGAACCTCATCTTGAAATTAAAGCTTTGATTACATTAGTACTTTATACTGTTACAACCCGTCCCAAAATTTTGTGTGAAATTACTAAAATACCCATAGTGGTCAATGTTGACTTTTGTTGACTTTTCGTGACGACTTGTGAAAATTTATTTCTTTTCATATTCATGATGTACTCGTCGATATGAACGCGTGGACGCAAGCGGAACTCAATTCGGAGTTAAAACGAACGTTTTATGAAGCTTTAAAGTGTAGGGGCATTTTAGTAATTTTCACCCCGTAAGTTGGAATTAGGGTTTTGGGTTGTGGGTTGGCTGCTGGGCAGCAACACATTCTCTCCAACCCTGCACGTTCTCATCCTCTTTCTCTCCCACTTCTCTCTCGGCCAAAACCTTCCAAAACACCGAAACCCTAAAAGTTGGATGAATCACAAAACCGTCAAACCGTCGCCCAAGATCATTACCATTACGATCGTCTCGTCATTTTGGACGAGACTGTGATTTCAGAATCTCCAAACTCGAACCCAATCGACCGAACCGACGTCGGAACGATATCGGCAAACTGCCATTCAATTTTCTGTACAATCCCGACCAAGGTAAGCCTCAAAACCATTACCATTGGTTTTATTACGTTGAGTAGGTTCAAATCGATATAAAGAACGTCGAATTTGGTGCAGTTTTGAAAGAGAACGGAATTAGGGTTTCCCGAAGATTTCCGGCCAATTTCAGGCCATCTCCAGCCATTTTTCCGGCCCCAAATTGGTATCAAAATATTCTACTCGTCAATACCTTCAATTTGATATATGGCACGTTGAATTTGGCCAAAGAACAAAGAAGTTTGGACATTTTTCGGAATTTTTCCAGAAATTCCGGCGAACCAGACGGTGGAGGACGGCAGCGCCGGCGGTGGCTCCGGCGACCGGCGAGAGGAGGAAGAAGAAGGAATATTCCGTCAACGGTAACGGAATATTCCTAACGGCGTCAGAATATTCCGTCAAAAAGGTATATTCCGTTAAAACTAACGGTGATGACGTCAGCAGGCGCGTGGCTGACGTCAGCAGCACGTGGGGTGACGTCATCAGGGTGCGTGCAGCGTGTGGCGACACGTGCCAGCGTGTGCCGGCGCGTGACAGCGCGTGGCCGGAGCGTGGCTGCGCGTCTGACCGTTTCTCGGCGCGTGTGGCGGTGGACGGCGGCTGTATGGTTTTCGGGCCCTGGAAATCGTTTTTCGAGCCCGTATTCGCTAAAATAGTATTATTTTTGGAATATTTTTCAATAGGGCCTATATTAATTTATATTAGGGAGGTTCTAATTTTTCCCCTAATATTAAATAGGTAATTCTTCGGCGCCACACTTCGAGGAGGGCAACATCGAGGGAGATTTCACTCCCGATCACCTGTGAGTGGCCTTTTATTTTATTAAATGATTTATATGCTTGAAAATATTTATGAAATGGGTTTCTTACATGAATTTAAATGTTTTTTTTTTTGGGCATGTTTATATATATATATATATGTTGGTATTCAATTATGCAACCATATAGTATTTAATTATGGTTATATATTATGAAATGATTTTGATATTTGAATATATATGGATATATATTATTAAATGGTTTTAACCTATGATTTCGGGTATGCATAAATATTGGTATTTGATATATGACTCCGATGAGAATGTTATTTATGCAACGTTTAAATATTTGGGAAATTATGAAGTATACGATATTCTTCACTTCTACACATGATATATATATGTATGTTTTCAAACACACTTGGTATGCTTTCACTACGTTGTAGTATCGTCTCACGGCTGTAGGACAAGTCTCACATGTTTGGGTCACACGCACTGTACTCCAAGGGTATTGTCGGGTAAATACCTTAGTGCAAGCTTGTCTTACGTTTATGTTTATATTTGGGGAAAAGGCCCCACTATGTAAGGACTCGGGTGTGACGCGCAAATGCGCAAGTCCTTACATGTGTGTGGTACTAGAAGTACAAATTAATTGATAACGTAAAGTGCTTGTACGGGGATTGAGAGGCTGTTCCTCAACACGTACATGGGTGATTGCTCATATACCCTATGTTTGTTTTCCTATTATCATATTATCGAAATATTTGGCGAAACGAGTTATGGAAGTATGATTTGTTATCTACGGATTTTATATTGATATATGTTTCCAGTTATACCTAAAGTACATTTTGATTTATACTACGATAGTATGATTTTTACTAATATACTGGATTTCAAATAGGGGGTTACTATGTTGAAAAGAGAAAGGTATTTCGAAAACTTTTATTTTTCGTCCACTCACACTTTTGTTTTTGCGCCCCCTTCAGGACCTAATGATAGAGCATCTGGTGCAGTCGAGGCATACGAGGGGCAGCTCTGATTCTATTTCCCAACCATGTAGGGATTTACTATTTTTTATTCAGTTTCTTTAATAATATCCATCCCTGTTATGGATAGAAATTCTAGGAACTTGATTCATTATTTTGTTTCCGCTGATTCAAATTAGTACGCTCTGAACCTTGTGCATATTGGCATTAATTTCCGCAAACTTTATGACAGTTAAATTTTCTTAAACTAATTGTTGTCATGCATTTAATGGTTTCGTCACTTACTAGTGTCGGCCAGCACGCCTAAACTCGGTATCCATGTGGGTATCGAGGGTGGGGTGTGTCATATACTCTTTTGTTTCCTTAGTTTACAAGTGAAGTATACACTTTCGAGGTGAACACATACCAATTTGACCAATTTGCCTACACTTTGAGCGACAAAATATATCGTCGCGCAAAGATTTAGGCGACGGTGGTTGTTTCGTCGCGCAAAATATTTAATAATTTTATTTTAATTAATTTTAATTTTCTTTAAATTTTTTAAATTAATTAATATAATGAAGTAATTGGTATTTAAAAGACAATGAAATATAATAAACAATGTAGAAAAACAAATTAGATTATATAAAGAAAAGTACGTACAAAATATTCAATAATAAAAATAAATTAGAATCCTAAAACGAAGTGGCTAGTGAGATGCCGGCGGGAAATATGGTGAGGGAGGGGGTTGGGTGTTACAACCCGTCCCAAAATTTATGTGAAATGACCAAAATACCCCTAGGGTCAATGTTGACTTTTGTTGACTTTTCGTGACGACTTGTGGAAAAATTATTTCTTTACATATTCTCGATGTACTCGTCGACACGAACGCGTGGGCGCAAGCGGAACTCAATTCGGAGTTCAAACGAACGTTTTACGAAGCTTTAAAGTTTAGGGGCATTTTGGTAATTTTCCACTCCATGTATGGGAATTAGGGTTTTGGGCTGACTGCACAGCAGCCAACCCTCCCCCATTTGCTGCACGTCACTTTTCCACTCTTCCTCTCTTTCTCTCCCATTTTCTCTCAAAGCCAAAATACGTACCGAAACCCTAATCTTGGACGAATCACAAAACCGTCGAATCGTCGCCCAAAATCCATACGATCACGATCGTCTCGTCATTCTGGACGAGGCTGTGATTTCAGATTCTTCAAACTCGAACCCGTTCGTTCAAACCGACGTCGGAACGGTTTAGGCAAACTGTCCGTCCACTTTCTATGCAAACCAGACCAAGGTAAGCCTCGAGACTATTACCATTAGTTTTATTGGATTGAGTAGGTTCAATTTGATATAAAGAACGTCCCATTTGGTGCAGTATTGAAGAAGAACGGAATTAGGGTTTCCCGAAGCTTTCCGGCCAATTTCAGGCCATCTCCGGCCATTTTTCCGGCCTCAAATAAGTACAAAAATGTTCTACTCCTCAATACCTTTAATTTGACATATTATACGTCCAATTTGGCCAAAGAACGAAGAAGATATGGACATTTTAAGTTTAGGGACATAATCGGCATTATTTTCCCAGATTCCGGCGAACCAGACGGCGGCGGCGGCGGAGGCGGAGCTCCGGCGACCGGCGAGAGGAAGGAGGAGAGGGAATATTCCATTAACGGTAATGGAATATTCCTAACGGCAGGGGAATATTCCTAACGGCGAAGGTATATTCCGTTAAACTTAACGGTGCTGACGTCAGCAGGCGCGTGGGGCGCGTGGCTGACGTCAGCAGCGCGTGGGGTGACGTCAGCAGGGCGCGTGGGGCGAGTGACGCGCGTGGGGGACACGCGCCAGCGCGTGGGACCACGTGCCAACGCGTGGCGACACGTGCCAGCGCGTGGTGACACGTGCCAGCGCGTGAAGCCACTCGCCGGCGCGTGGCCGGCGCGTGAAATGGTTTTCTGGCGCGTGGGGGCGCGTCCGGGGGTTTCCCGACACGTGCCGGCGCGTGCAGGCGCGTGAGGGGGTTTCCCGGCGCGTGGAGCGGTTTTCCGACCGTTTCCCGGCGCGTGGCGGCGCGTGCGGCGGCGCACGGCGGCGGTAGGGTTTTCGGGGCCCGGAATTCGTTTTTCGAGCCCGTTTTCGCAAAAATAATATTATTTTTGGGGGGTTCTTCTTTAGGGCTTAATTTTAATTATTTTTAGGGATGTTCTAATTTATTCCCTAATATTAAATAGGTAATTCTTCGACTCCGCACACCGAGGAGGGCAACATCGAGGGAGATTTCACTCCCGATCACCTGTGAGTGGACATTTACTTTATAAAATGGTTTCTATGATATTGAATGATTATGTTTATGATTATATATGGTTTTAAAATGGCTTTTCAAGCATGTCTACTTATATATATTTATTTATAAATATATATACTTATTGATTATTATTTGTGCAACCATAATTGTTTAATTTATGGTATATATATTGGAAAATGGGTTGATTTGGTGTTTTGGGATTATTTATCAAGTATGATAATATGTTATGAAATGGGTTATACCTTGATTTCACTTTTGCATAAATATTAAACGGTATTTTGATATATGGTTTTGGGAAAGGATTTATTTATGCAATGATAAATGTTTGGGAATTATGAAAGGGATATTGCTTATCATATCTATACACATGAGTATGTATGTATGTTTTCAAACACACTTGGTATGCTTTCACTACATTGTAGTACCGTTCTCATGGCCATAGGACAAGTCTCACATGTTTGGGTCACACGCACTGTACTCCAGGGGTATTGTCCGGTAAATACCTTAGTGCAAGCTTGTCTTACGTTTATTGTTGTTTATGGGGAAAAGGCCCTACTACGTAAGGACTCGGGTGTGACGCGCTGCGGTGCAAGTGCTTACATGTGTGTGGTACTAGGAGTACAAATTAGTGGATAACGTAAAGTGCTTGTACGGTGATTGAGAGGCTGTTCCTCAACCCGTACATGGGTGATCGCGCATATACCCTGTGTGGGTTTTTCCCGTATTATATTATGTTTAAATTATGAAATGTGGTTTATGAATATTTTACATTTGATATGTTTCAGTATACTCATAAAGTACCTTTTGAACTATAGTATGATAATATGTTTTACGATTATACTGGATTTCCAAATAGGGGGTTAATATGTTGAAAAGAGAAAGGTTTTGCGAAAACTTTGATTTTTGTCCACTCACACTTTTGTTTTTGCGCCCCCTTCAGGACATAGTGAGATAGCATCTGGCGAGGTCGAGACTTCTACGTGGCAGCTCTGATCTTTCATCCCGACCATGTAGGGATTCTTCTTCCTTCCAGTTTCTATAATAATATCCATCCCTGTTATGGATAGAGATTCTAGGAACTCAGTTTATTATTTGTTTCCGCTGTTTCAAATTTAGTACGCTCTGAACCATATGCATATTGACATTGTTTTCCGCAAACTTTATTATAAATTAATTTCGTTTTCACAAGTGTTGTCATGCATTTAATGGCTTCGTCACTTACGAGTGTCGGCCAGCACGCTCGCACTCGGTATCCACGTGGGTATCGAGGGTGGGGTGTGTCATTGGGAACTCGATTGCTGGGAATCGGATGATGGCATATTCAATGTAATGTCGGACAACTGGAGGGCGTGTAAGATTTGGCTCATCCGGCTTTCCTGAGACGCGAGCTGCCGCTTCAGGCCTTGAACTTCCTCCTTCAACAAGGTGACATCTCCCGAATTGTTGTTAGAAGATGAGGCACCCATCTCACGGAGTCGCGCTTTCCCCATCCTCCGGTAAACCCTACCAGGCCTATGACCAAGGGTATGGTCTAGCATTTCTGCTAGTTTATGAAGACCAGCATCCTCAGTTGGAGTCACGTCCTTGATAAGGGTCTCGGGGGGAAGCTGCGATGCCACTTCTTCGAGAAGAGCATTGCTCTTCTCCACCATAGTGGTCTGTAATAAGAAAATAAATATTATTGTTTATAATAATTATAAAAGGAACAAAAGTAAAAGGTAATTAGAGAAACTTACATGGAGCTGTTGAGCCGTCTCATCACCGGGGCGGACATAAACTACCTCGAACATGTCAATCTCCGGAAACTTTGCACCTTCCTAAAAGAAATAATAAAAGAAGGTTAAAATTTAAAATTCATAAATATTAAATTATATTAAAATTAAAAAATCTAAAGTAGTTTTTCCTCTCGTCGCTGCTCCACTTTATAGGAGAAGGACTTCGAACCGGAGTGGTGAAGAAGTATCTTTTTTGACCTATTAATCGAATTGGCTCGAGAACGTTTCTGTTAAACCCAAAATTTATTAGTGCATATATTAATTGTTGAGTAAAATTATAAAATAAATTTGTAAACTTACCAAAAAATTAGGAGATTGAAAGTGGTTACATAACCACTCCCAATCCTGAGGCCGCTCCAGCAACTCCTTAGGGCATCCTTGGGCTAAAGCAGTCTCTGCGTCCAGATATGACTTAAAATGGTTGTGGAGGTCGCTCTTCCATTCTTTGTACCGACTTGTGAAGAGCCCATCTATGTAGGCTATCAGCTCGGCATCAAGGTCTGTAGTATTAAAGTTGATCTGCAAATATGAAACAATATTATTAAAATATACAAAATATTAGACTTAATTATAAAAAGTAGTAGAAAGTATGGAATACACTCACCGACAGCTCACGCTACATCGCAACCTTCGTTTGATTTGGGACCGATGTCCATGTTTCCCATCTCATAAGGCAATGGGCACATAGTATCGCCCCTATGTCACGGACCAGGGTGCTGTGCTAGTCAGATGTACTCGAAGCCCGATGTTGAGGAGCATAGGTGATTGCGATCTTTTCAGAAGTCGCAAGTGTGATCTATGCAGACTTCAGATGTCTGCAAGGGCCCCGGGTCTTTTTCTTCCTTGGCAAAACAAAGAATAAATTCATGGTTAAAACGTGTACTAAAAATTCTACAGAAAATTCGGCAGAACCTCCCCTAAAAGTCTAACATTTTCCATAACCTGCAAACAATAATACAACACATTCACATCCACACAATATTTTCAACAAATTTGATAATGGTACCAATAGTTGGAACATGCAATCAATTCATTTGAATAGAGTAATAAACATTCCAACAAAAATGTAAAAGATTGGGGGTAGGGGTATATTACCTGTCTGCAAGCCCTTGCCGTTGACTGTGGATGTCCCGGGTGCCTGAGGGGTCTGGTCCTCAGGACGACGTCGCCGGTGAGCCCGATGAGCGCTGACTGGGGGATGCGTCACCGAGGTAGTGGACGAGACAGGTGCCTCGGAGACATCCGGAGTGGCCGATGCGGGCTCCGCAACATTAACCGCCTGTGATGGAGCTGAACTTGCACTAGAGCGACGACGTGTAGAAATCAAACCTGGCATTTGTAAATTGAGCCAGTTACAAATTGTTAAATAAATAAATATTAAATAAAATGTAAATAAACATTTAATGTACGTACTTGCAATATTTATGACTGGCTTTATTTTATGACTGGCTTCAAAGATATATTAGTCTTTAATTCGGTAATTTGTATGTTGGATTACCCTTATTGAAAATTTATATATATATATATATATAAGAATCTAACTTATTGGAAGAAATATTTGTCCTATAGAGGGAGAAGCATTCATACTTGCATCGCGCGCGCACACACACACACATACTCACATTCACAATTAAAAGTTCATAACTTTAGTTGGTACAGTGTTTTATCTCATATTCACAATTAGATTTCGACTTCCGCTCTCTCATTTCATAGAACAACATTATCATTTTTTCACGATTAAGATTTATAAATCGTCCCACATTTATCATTAAATCAAGTTTCCCTCTCACATTCCGAAAACTATATAATTGTATCGATGCAAAAGCATAAAAAATTACATTAACAACATCCACAACAGCCACTATGATACTTCAAGATATTTCCACAAACATAGTGCCTATATCAGTTCAGCAATTCAACCCAAGGCAAATAAAAAAAAAAAACCCACACACACACACAGCCCACACATCGGTCAAGCTTTCAACAACTGTTCCATCTCAATCTCAACAACATTCCCGAATTTAGAGGAAATGAACATCGACTATTTAATTGAATTGCCTGGCGAGCTTTGTGATGTTGGTAAACTAAAGAAGCTCAGCATCACTAACTGTCATAAGCTATCTGTTTTGAATGGGACCTTCTAAACTCTACTTTTATATAGAGCTACAGGCTTAGTTTGGGGTTGCTGTGCTTTTTAAAAAAACTGCTTCTGCTGTGCTGAGAGAAAAAGCAACTGTGAAAAAAAGCGGGTAAGTGTTTGGTAAACTGTAGTTGTAAAAGTGCTTATAGCAAAAAAAAGCAGTTTCAAAGTGTTTGGTAAACTTGTATATAAAACTGCTGTGACTGTGTAAAATGACTAAAAAGGGCATGTTGCTGTATGTATTATTAATTTAATTGTTTGCCAAAAATATTGGTCAATTCATTACATATACTTTTTTTTTCTTATATTGTTCGTCTTATTTACGTATCCCAAATTTTAAAGAATTATTATGAAAAAATTATTATGAAGCATCAACATGTACCCCATCTATGGCTCCAATACAATCCTAAAAATAAGGGATTGGGTTAAATATGACTGTGAACTTGCATAATAATAATTACCAATAAGAGCAACATATGAGAAATTATATGAATTTTATTAAACTTGAATCGTGGTTTGTACATGAAAAGGAATCAATAAGAGCAACATATATGTTCTTTGCCTATAAACAAGCCTTAAATCTTTTCTTACACTCCAAACTCTAAATCATCTTCTCAAATATATCTAGATGCTGTGAATTAGTTCATCTACTTCTTCAAACCACTATGCTAACTCCTCCGCGGTCGTTTTCTTTGACTACCCTCCGGTCTGCATTTAGCATGCACTATAGGACCCAACTCTGACCTATCCATGCCTTCCGTTGATCGCTCAGGTGCATTCAAGTACACAGCATCTTTATACATCCATTCCTCTCTCTCATGATTATAAAAATCATCAAAACGCTCTCTACATAACGCGCACGAAGTTTGATCTTCATCAGCAGGAACAGCCACTTCTGCATCACTATTCTTCTTTTCCACTGCGGTCTCAGCTGACATAAATTTAGGAGCTGCATCAGTACCCAATGCCTCTGCAGCAATGAGACACATGCTCGTGCTTACAAACCACTTGCGAGATGGCTTCTGCTTACGGTTTTTGGACATCCGGTTCTTGGTTACATGCCAATCCATATGCTTACTGTGCTCTTCTTGGCACTTGAACCTACGCCCACAGGTTGTGCATTGTCTGATAAAAGATTCGATGGGGAATCATATGGTCCGAAAATAAATAGAATTTTCAGTCATAGAGAAATACAGCGCTGCATTCGTGAATCTACATGCCAAAAGCACCCTATGACCCAAATTTTAAACCACATAAGATGTCAACAAAAAAGATACATTAACATAAAGATAAAAGAAATAGTTCAGCAGAAAACGTAGACCAGTTTTTGTCACCAGAGTGTCTGAGTTGGAGTTTTACGAGATAGAAAAATATCAAGTAAAAGGATGCCTACCAAAAATTGCCGAGCATCGGGCCAGGCCATCCTATTGAAGCGCTTAACAGCAATTCTCTTTTGATTTTCGAGTTTCCCTTTGTAAACAACATTGGGAGCCTTCTCTCCTTGCTCAGACACAATGTACTCCACAGCAAAACCAGATGTCGCATTTTTAAGTTGCTCAAACGTGAATTCACGAAATGCAGGCAAGTTATCAACCTCGCTCTTCTCCTCGTCATCTGTATTAAAGGCAACCAATCCACATGCATCAGATATGATCTGCTTCTCCATCAAAGCATAAAACGCCAGAACAAAAGAAACATATATATATATATATATATTAACCCACCAATGTCAGGAGCTTTGAGAACCGCTGCCTTCATTTGTGAATTCCAGAAACATGGTATGAGTTTGGAGCATTGACCCCCCATCTCAATGTCACGGTATCAACTTAAACCACAAATCCCCTTTGCAATCTCTGCGTCTAAACAAAACCAACATCAACTAAATTCAGATTCCTCTGACGTCACGCCCACTGAACTTCAAAACCCAAAACCCAGTAAAGCAAAAGCTTCACAGCTCACCAGCTTACTAATCAAATCCCAAATCAACTAGCAAAATCGAACTAAACCCTAAAAGCAAAATCGAACCAAACCCTAAAAGCAAAATCGAACCAAACCCTAAAAGCAATCGCAAAATTATATAATTGAATTATGAAAAATAAAACCGAAATCCCAAAACTTTCATTAAAGAAATTCAGAATTTAGAACGTATCTTTGGTCGCCGACCGTTGTGGTGGTGGGGCTTGATGAAATCGCCGACCGTATTTCAAGGCACGGAATGGGCAGCGACGGCGGCCGCAGAGAAGCGAGAACAAGGGGCCGGAATCGTAGACGACGACGTTCTTTGCAGAGAGCACGAGGAAAGGGAATCGACGGAGTGGAAGAATGGAAGCGTAAAAGAACGTGGAAGAAGAAAGAGGCGAGCAATTGATTACCCTTTTTCTGGTGAAGAAGAATGCTCCAACTTGATGAGAGGGACAGATCTGGCGGAGGTGAGGAGGGAGGAGCTCTTGGAGGCTGGGTTTCTCTTTCAGTCTGTGAAATCGTTCGGCATGGTTGGGTTCTCAGAGAAAAATATGGGGGTAGAATTGGCATTAAAAAAATTTCATTAAATGTACCGTTCACCCGCCTCCAGGCCAAAAAAAGCGCTTTCTTGAGAAGCAGGGGTTTTATTGCTTCTGCTTATTGCTGTTTTGAACTAATAATTGTGAAAAAAAAGTGTTTTTTTTTTTTTACCAAACACTAATTGAGCTGCAACTTTTTTAATAAGCTGCTTATGAAAAAATTTCAGCAGCTCCAAACTGGGCCTCAATATCATGGGACTGGCTACAGTGCTCGCAAGCATTGAATGCTCACACCAATCTCACCCTCCAATCCCCCCTCTCTCCTCTCTCCTCCCTCATTTTAATGGTGAGATCGGTGTAAGCATTCAATGCTTGCGAGCATTGTAGCCTACTCCCAATATCATAATATTCTACCAGTCCTTTATATTGTGAGTTAGCGCTTTCCATCATTATATACTTTCTCTCATATGCTGATTTGGTGGTCTCGTCATTACCGTTAGAATTGCTCCGCCAGGCACATTTTATATTCATCACTTCAATCACACGTTGAACAAAATATTAGCTTGAAAATTAAATTAATTTCTTAATCCCTTGGATTTGCATGAATGGTTTCAGGCCTCTGTATCTTTCAATCTTTAATTATTAATTCTCCTTTATTAAATAAATAAATGCAGACGGAAAACTGGAAAAAGCTCCTGCTTGCCTATCTTACGGGACTAAAGAATAAATCAAGTTAAGAAACAATAGTTTGCCAAATTAGACAAGGTGATGAGTAAAGTGTAATGCAATAGATCCTACATCACGTTCTCACTTGTCATTAGGAGATTAATATGTCATCTCCTGACGACTGAAAGCAAAAATCTGAAAAGTCCCACACTTTACCAAAGTCATCTATCATCTAGAAGTCAATAATTTCCACCATGGCTTTGGACGCGTTTGGCGTCTGCGATAAAATACTTCCCTTGAGACTCTCATTTTCCAGGAAATTCATTCCACTAAATAACTTATTGAAATTGGCCAAACTCCAAACACTATATATAACAACACACACACAGCCCACACATCGGTCAAGCTTTCAACAACTGTGTAATTCAACACCACACACTGCTACACGAAAATGCACTCAAAAACACAGCACACACATACTCACAGCCACTGTAAAAAATTCACCCAAAAACCTAAAACCTAATCGGAAACAGAAAATTAAAACGTAGACATCACTTCAATTTCTAGTTGAAACCTAAACCCACAAACCTAAATCAGCCAAAAAAACCACTAATATCACTTCAATTTCTACTTCAAACAACAATGAAAACCCAGAAAAACAATCTGTAAAAAAATTGAAAAATACCCAAAAAAATTTGAAATTTTCTGAAGATGAACGGTTGTAGTTTGTATCTGAGTTGAATAGAAATCGATTGGTGGTGAACGACCCACGACGCGTGCCCAGATTGGGCTTGGTTGTAGAGGGCTGGTTCGGCGCTAGCTCTAACGGATGGAGGAAGAAGGAAGAAGAAAGAAAAAGAAAGGCACGGGTTGAAGAAAGTACCCAAAGGCCTTTGCGCATTTCATCGCGCAACATTTCATTAAAAATTTAAAAGCAGGCCAAAAATTTTGGGCTGGGGGCGGGGTGCAAATTTTAAGGTTTAGGCGACGAAATGGGTTCGTCGCGCAAAATTTGTAGGTTTTGAGCGACAGAATAATTTGTTGCGCAAAACGAAATGAGGCGACGAATTAGTTGTTCGTCGCCTAAACCTAAGAAATTTATCATCCACCGTTGTTATTCTGATCTCCTAAATAATGACTTATTCATTTTGTATTGAAGTAACTTTTCTACACAATGATCTTGAAGAACAGGTTTACATATTCAACGGTTCAGATTTAAAGAAATAAATATGTATGTGTGTTTACAAATTAACAGTAGGACGAAAAATTAACTTATATTGGGAAATTCATAATAAGTAATTGAGAAGTGGGAAAAATCTGTAAAAAAAATATACAAACGCTCGTAACGACAAGGTGTACAACTTTCGTTAAGAGGCCATCTCCAAAATCAAACACTAGAAACCATGAAGGCTATATTCTTTTTTAACCGTCGATCAACGTTTACACTTTGTTATTATATCCGTAATTTGTTTTTTCATCCCGATTCTTTTTTGAAAACATAATCTTTTACTGAATGCAATAAGATGAACGGTTCCGATCGTTCATAGAATGTCCCCATATTGATAGTTTATTGAAAATTGTGGTGATGTTATATAGTTTCTATAAACTTTATAACGTCCTATACAAATTTCAATAAACTGTAACTATGGAGACATTCTATGAACGATCCGAACCGTTCATCTTATTAAATTCAGTAAAAGATCATGTTTTCAAAAAAGAATCGGGATGAAAAAACAAACTACGGATATAATAACGGAGTGTAAACGTAAACGTTGATCGACAGTTAAAAAAGAATATAGCCTTCATGGTTTATAGTGTTCGATTTTGGAGATGACCCATTAACGAAAGTTGTATACCTTGTCCTTACGAGCGTTTGTATATTTTTTTTACAGATTTTTCCCACTTATCAATTACTTATTATAAATTTCCCACTGTAAGTTAATTTTTCGTACTTCTGTTAATTTGTAAACACACATACATATTTATTTCTTTAAATCTGAACCGTTGAATATGTAGACCTTTTCTTCAAGATCATTGTGTACAAAAATTACTTCAATACAAAATGAATAAGTCATTATTTAGTAGATCAGAAGAACAACGGTGGGGGATAAATTTCTTAGGTTTAGGCGACAAACAACTAATTCGTCGCCTCAAGTTGTTTTTCATGACGAATATGTCGTCGCCTTAAACCTTGTCATATATGGAGCGACAAATTGCGTTTCGTCGCCTAAAATCAATAAATTTTGGGCAACGAATCAGGTTTCGTCGCCTAAAACCTACAAAGTTTGGGCTACGAAATATTTCATCGCTGAAAATGTATTTATAATTGTTTTGTACATGCTTAGAAAATCAATTACAATTTTTTTTTAAAAAATGAAGTAATTAACTGTTAGCAAAACAGATCTTCACATTTAATAAAATAATTGTCAATCTTCCGTTTCATTTATTTTTCAATGTTACAAGTGTATAGTTTCCCGACTTTCGAAATTAGCCTGAATCAGAAATAGAATACACATCGTCGTCATCACTTTCATCATTTTCACTTTCTAGTTCAGATTCGGTGCTTGCATATGATTCCTCATCATCACTATCCTCGTTCTGTGCGAGGTCATGTGGATCGTACCGTCTCAGATCACCGAGGTCAATTGTAATGGAATAAATCAGTATTTCGATTTCAGGCATTCCAACTACCTCAAGCGGTTCTTGGATTACATTGGTATCTAGAGGTGTTTCCAAACCAAAATCTATCGAAGATGAAAGCTGTTGGTCAGCGACCAACGACCGCAAATAGACATCAATGGACTTTCCTGGATCTTCGGTGATTAATAGACTCATCATCATAAATTTTTTTTTCATGCACTTCCAAGGCAGCAAATTATAAGGAACTACGACGATCGGCCAAGTGCTGTGACTTTGGTTCAGAACTCCGAACAGATTAAATCCGTCGGTAGCAAGTCCTAGTCTGACATTGCGTCACTAGTAGAAAAAACAGCTTGGGCGACAAAACTTTGGGCGACGAATCATTTTTCGTCGCCCAAAATCACTTTGAGCGACGAAATCCATCTTTCATCGCCTAAAGTTGTATTTAGGCGACAAAATATGGCGTCGCCTAAAATCACTTAAGGCGACGCCCTATTTCGTTGCCTAAACACAACTTTCGGCGACGAAACTTTAGGCGACCAAATAATTCGTCACTTAAAATTTCAATGGGCGACGAATAAAATGGAAAAAATGGCAGCAAATAGAGAATGTGGTGCCAAACTTTTGCGTGACAAAAAAAATTTGTCGCCTAAACCTTTTTAGGTTTTGGGTGACAAATTTTTTATTTCGTCGCCCAAAGATACTTTAGGCGACGAATAATGTTTCGTCGCCTTAACCTGGTTTTGGGTGACGAATAATAATTTCGTTGCCCAAAGACACTTTAGGCGACGAATAATTTGTTCGTCGCCTAAACATAAGAAATTTACTCTACACCGTTCTTTTCTTTATCTACTAAAGAATGACTTATTCATGTCTGAATGAAGTAATTTTTGTACAAAATGATCTTGAAGAAGAGGTCTACATATTCAACAGTTCAGATTTAAAGAAATATGTATCTATGTGTGTTTACAAATTAAGAGTTGTACGAAAAATTAACTTACAGTGAAAAATTCATAATAAGTAATTGAGAAGGGAAAAAAATTTGTAAAAAAATATACAAATGCTCGTAACGAGAAGGCCTACAACTTTCGTTTAGGGGTCATCTCCAAAATTGAACACAAGAAACTATGAAGCCTATAATATTTTTTAACCGTCGATTAACGTTTACATTTACCCTCGGTTATTATATCCGTAATTTGTTTTTTTTCATGCCGGTTCTTTTTTGAAAACATGATCTTTTACTAAATTCAATAAGATGAACGGTTTGGATCGTTGTTAGAATGTCCCCATAGTTACAGTTTACTAAAAATTGTGATGATGTTATATAGTTTCTATAAACTTTATAACGTCATACACAAATTTCGCTACACTGTAAATTTTGGGACATAATATAAACAATTTGAACCGTTCATCTTATTGCATTCAGTAAAAGATCATGTTTTCAAAAAAGAACCGGGATGAAAAAAACAAATTACTGATATAATAACCTAGCGTAAACGTAAACGTTAATCGACGGTTAAAAAATAATATAGGCTTCATGGTTTCTAGTGTTCGATTTTGGAGATGACCCCTAAACGAAAGTTGTAGGCCTTCTCGTTACGAGCGTTTGTATATTTTTTACAAATTTTTCCCCTTTCTCAATTACTTATTATGAATTTTTCGCACAACTCTTAATTTGAGCGACGAATTTTTTATTTAGTCGCCCCAAACCTAAAATTTGCCCCCAACAACCGCCAAAAATTTTGGGCGACAAATTGATGACTTTGAGCGACGAAAATAGTTCGTCGCCCAAAGGCCTTTGGGTTTACTTTTTCAACCCGTGCCTTTTCTCTTCTTTCTTTCTTCTTTCTTCTTGCTCTATCTGCAGACTGCTCTCTATCTGCAGAGATGACAACCACTGTTCTTCAATTATCAATTCAAAATTCAAATCTCACGATACACTACTCCAAACTTCATTCCGTTTTCAGCTGCGAATTCTTCAGCACGAGCTATGCACAAGAAGGTAAGCTATTCTAGGTTTTGGTCTATATTCCGCTTATCCCCAATTTTGAAATTTTAGAGAATTGATTCATTTTTGTGTTGCATGTTTAAGATTCGTCTTGGTGATGGTGATTTGAGGCTGTACGAACTGGAATTTCTATGGGTAGGCTCGAATTTGGCCAAATTTGGGTAAGAACCGTGAAACTCATCACCTCAAGTACCTTCTTTTGATGTGATTTTATCTGGGTTTCTCTTCCCTTGATCATTTGTGAGTTTGGGTTTTAGTAAATTTTTCATGATTTTGTAGAATTCTTCGTTTAAACTTCTGGGTTTTGGGAGAATTCTTCATATAAATTTTTGGGTTAAGTTAGTGGCAGATTGGGTATATATAGTACAGTATTTTCCCTGTTTGTAGGAATGCTATTAGAATTATGGTTTCTGAAAATTTTCTGTTTATTTGAGGGTTTAGGTATTCTATTCAAATGACGTAATTTTTCCTTCATTTCAAAGGGGCAACAGTTGAGTGATGTTTGACATACATCAGTCAATTTAGCCCATACAAGATTTAAGTGTCTAATTAGGGTTCTTATTAGAGATTCGGATTGGTTTTTATATTTGGATGGTCTTTGCTGCTATATTTTTTTATCATGCTGGTGTAATTCATTTTTTTTCCAGTTACTGTGCAATTCAAATTTCACTAGAGAACTCTTAGTTTGAAATTTGTTCAGTTACTTTGTTATACAATACTGTGGTTCTAGCATGTTTTGTGTGAGATTGAAGTCTTTTCTTCCAATTGCGAGATTATTCAACCTGAGACCCCCCATCTCATGTTTTCATCACTTAGCTGGACGCCTCTAATTAGTATGAGGCACTTATTTCAATTTGTAGTAGTAGTTAATGTCATTTTACTTTTTCCCTTGTCATGTATTTTCATCTTCCCAATAGCCTCTAATTCGTTTCATTGATCATGCTGCTTAGAAACTACAAATACCTTCGTCTGTGGTTGGTGGAGGTTCTTGGGTTGCATTTCGTTTTCCTGTTATTACATGATAAACTATATATATATATATGTATATTGAATTTAATTTGAATGCATCTAAATCTGTCATGATAAACGATCTAGATTCGTTAAGAATATAAGTGATATCTTAAACATTTTAAAACTAAGTTACAGCATGGGGCAATTTAGTGTTCTCGTAGACGGAAATTTGAAAAATGTTACCTGGACAATGGTTCTCATAGGTAGTCGATCATTTTGTGCAGCGTGCATGCATGCGTCAAGCGATAGTTTATCACAGTTCATTATTTTGCATAGCCTTCTCCGGTCATGCTCAGGTAGTGTAGGATGGGTCTGAAAGAAAAAGGGTAAGTTTTGGTTGTAGATAAGGTAAAACTAGAGAAACAGGTGAGAAGGTAACCTTGAGATAGGTATCAATGGCTCTGTACAGACCATCATCACATGTTCGAGCATTTTCTGGCAGTAATTCGGCAATACATGAAACTTGGTTATGGAGAGGTTCGGGTCTCCTGCAATCTCTGCTAGGTAGTTGTCTAACAGCTTACTAACAGCGATTTTACCAGTCTTCTGTTGCTGTTCTTGCTGCTCATGCATCAAGAAATATTCCACTATCCGTACAATTTCAATGTCGTGCATCGTGCATTCTTCAGGTGAACTGTACTACACATGAAGGTTGGTTACGCCGGCAAGATTTTATTGTAAGTATGTTTCCAATTCATAGTAAATAAAGAAATCAGAATACTCACTTAACCAGTTTCCCTTGATGACATGGTGCACAAATTGGTTATTGAGAACATGGATATGACAACACATTATCAACATGATTGCCTACGATATTGTTGTTAGTATTGAAATTTCGATGATTTTGTGACATGGGTTCGTTGATTTTGGTACAATTTTTATTTCTCAGAGTTTGGTGCTTAACAAGTTCCTCCTCAAGTTGAAAACTTTGATCATGCAACTTGCTATTTTGGTGATATTTGGTTGTATGATGTATTTACTGTGTTTTACTATAATTTAATTGGTGTTTGAATATGTGCGGGATCTTATAGCAGAATTTTAAGAACTTTTGAATTATGGGATTTGGTTGCTTTGATTACTAAAAATTGTAGTTAAGCTAATGCAGATTAAATGAAAGTCTTAAGCTAATGTTAAGACTTATGAATCATGGCATCTCTAACCAATAATGCGTTGCTATATATGTTGGAACGTGAAAATACATGACATTCTGTTGATCATTTGAAATGTCACCGATGAGTGTAAGTAAGTCATTATGGAGGTTAGAGCCTCCACTAATTGCTAGGGGCTAGAGACTTTAAGCCTTTAAGGTCACGTAAAAATTCCTAATAAAGAAGGTGGTCATATGGCTTCAAATTATCTTGGGTCTCCACCCATTGTCTATTGGTTTTGGGTTGGATACTCATGTTAATAGTCTCTAATTGTAACCACATGCACGACATGAGATATATTTATTGTTCGATTTGCGCATAACTGATTCTGTGAATGGTTCTACTGCAAAACTAATTTCTATTTTTCATTGCAGGCTTCTTTCATGCCAGTTCTTGTGCTAGCTGCTAGAATATGCCCTGAGGGAGTGGAAGCAACACTTTTCGCAACCCTCATGTCCGTATCAAATGCAGGGAGTCTTCTTGGGGGGCTGATGGGTGTTGGTCTTACCCAACTCTTGGGTGTAACAAAGGACCAATATGGTTTTTAATTTGACATATATGTAATCGTTTGAAGAAGTCTAAGTCTCATGTTAGTAAGTTGTATTTATAGGTGTTATGAAATACGCAGTTTATCGTAAAATTTTGTAACATGTTACTATTATCAATTGAATATAATTTATTTATTTTTCAATTGAATATTTTGTACGTATATTTCTTTATATAATATAATTTATTTTTCTACATTGTTTATTATATTTTATTGTCTTTTAAATACAAATTAATTTTTTAAAAATTTAAAAAATTAAAAATAAAATTAAAAATTAAAAATTAAAAAATTAAAAAATTAAAAATTAAAAATTAAAAATTAAAAAATTAAAAAATTTAAAATTTAAATCGTCGCCTAAACCTTTGGGCGACGATATATTTTGTCGCTTCAAGTGTAAAAAAATTAAATATTTTGGGCGACGAAATTTACCTTTGGGCGACGAATGTATTTCCTTCGTCGCACAAATGCTTGGTCGACGGATTTTGAGCGACGAATTAATGGTCGCCCAAATGTTTAGGCGAAGAAAATTGGACCTTGAGCGATGAATTTTTTTTGTCGCCCAAGTACCTTTTTCTACTAGTGCGTGGGTTTGCTACAAATTCTGGGTACATCCGATCAAATTCTTTCCATGCCTGTCCGTCTGCAGGATGCCTCATAACATCATCATTAACCCTTTCTTCCTTATGCCATCTCATGTTGGTTGCAGTGTGCGTCGACCTGTACAAGCGCTGCAATCTAGGCATTAATGAAAGATAACGCAACACTTTTTGTGGAATCTTCGTCGTTCTATTTTTAGGTGTGATTTTATATCTCGACTCATTACAAACATGGCATTTATCCAACTCTTTGTTTTTCTTACAGAACAATATACAATTATTTACACATGCATGAATTTTTTCATACCCTAAGCCCAGACCGTTTAACACCTTCTGGGCACTTTTATGATCTTTAGGCAAACAATTGTCCTTTGGAAGCATCCTCTTCAAAATACCCATAAAGTAATCATAACACCGGTTTGACATACATAACTTCATCTTGCCTTGCATCAATTCCACAATCGGCGTAAGAACCGAAAAGTCTTCGCAACCCGGGTATAATTCTTGCTTGGCATTTTTCAATAGCCTTTCATACTTATCGAATTCTTCCTTGTCCATGGTGGGAGGCATGTCATCCCCCACTTCCTCATTGTCATTGCTCGAGGTGTATGGATAACAGTCATTTACAATGCCTATGACTTGGTCATTACTAGATAAACTTCTTTCAACAGTCTCTGCTAGTGACTGGTACGAAGACGAAGCATGATGTAATGGTTCCCCATGATGATTCCATCTTGTATAGGTCTGCGTCATCCCATTTCTTACCAAATGATATCAAACATTTTCGAATGTCTCCCACATATGATTGTTACACGTCATACATAGACACTTGTTATCAGTTGAACCCTGGTTGTGTCTCATTGCAAAGTCAATAAAATTATCTACCCCTTCCAAATATTCATCAGCACATATGTTTAGATTCTGTATCCACTGTCTATCCATTTTTCCTGTTACCACATTAAAGAGAGAAAGGGGAGCATTAGAACAACTTTAACTATGTCTGGTCACCTTATGCCTCCGGTAAATGCCCTATCCCATTCGGGAGTCCACATTTGTGTCTCATAGTTTACAGATCCACCAAGATTAGATTTCAACGTGGAAAAATTTTGGCAGCATCTTCCTACAGTTCTCCAAGTGCACGACGTAGATATCAAATACCTACTATGCACTCAAAGAACGTAAGAAGATGTTACCAAAAACCCACGATCAAAACCAAATCTGTGAACCTCAAACTACGACACACAAATGTGCACTCCCACACTGTCCAAAAATGGGACAATTCAAGAATCAATTGGATCGCAGTCACGCTTTCGCATCCATGCACGAAATCCAATTAATTCTCAAACGGGAAACTAAGTTTTTGTTAAAAAAATGCATATGAAGTATTAACTTCGTGCATACAACACAAAATAAATTCGTACAAAGTTAATTACTATTAATTTCGTACGTACAACGCAACATAAAGTCATTCAACATATACAAATTATTTGCATACAAAACCATATAAAATAAATTCATACGTCAACAACATAAAATGATCAAGAAAATACCTTCAAACACTAGTACAAAAAGGTACTTGGGCGACAAAAAAAAATTTGTCGCCCAAAGTCATATTTCGTCGCCTAAACTTTTGGGCGCCCAAAATTCGTCGCCCAAAATTCTTCGCTGGAAGTCCGTCGACCAAACCTTTGGGCGACGAATGTAATACATTCGTCGCCCAAAGGTTTAGGCGACGAAATTTGTTTCGTCGCTTAAAATATTTAATTTTTTAATGTTTTAATTTTTTTACACTTGAAGCGACGAAGTATATCGTCGCCCAAAGGTGTCCAAAATATTTAATTTTTTAATTTTTTTTAATAAATTAATTGGTATTTAAAAGACAATAAAATATAATAAACCATGTAGAAAAATAAATTATATTATATAAAAAAATATACGTACAAAATATTCAATTGAAAAATAAATAAATTATATTCAATTGATAATAATAACATGTTACGAAATTTTATGATAAACTACGTATTTCATAACACCTATAAATACAACTTACTAACATGAGACTTAGACTTCTTCAAACGATTACATATATGTCAAATTAAAAACCATTTTCATCTCAACCAAACAACCAAAATTCAACTAGATTTCATCTCAATATCTGATTTGCTCTCCTCTGGGTTTGCATCAGGATGATCCCGCGGAAGGAGGCCAAGGAGTGGTATTGGCAACAAGGAGCTGAGATTGCACAAGATGATCAAAAGGGCCAAGTTATCATATTGGTCCTTTGTGCTGAAACAAAGAAAAGAGAAAAACCCTTGTTACATATTGGAAGCACTTATTGAAACAAATTGAAAGCAGCCATGAAACTTTTACAAAGTAAAGGATAATGATCGTGTCCATAAATTGCACGTACGTGAAGTAAAACATGGCAGTAACTTCATCCCCAGGCAACAATTGCACGTCATGCAATGAAAGAAGTCGACACCAAGTCCCTTCCCAACACGACATAAATTGCAGAAAGGACAATGATAAACGGTCCTGATATAACCGAAAAGATGAGGTAAGAAACCCAAATTTGCTATCAAAAGTCTAGATTCAGAAATAAGATTAACATCGAGAGCACTAAATGCTAAAGGTCTACGTTTGACTCGAACCCAGACTTCCCCACCAGCAAAGTTAGCACTCCATCAGTTTAAGCATCTCAAAATGCTGAATCTTAGGAGAATCCAAGTTAACAGAACCTAGTTTCATTTGGAGGAAAAGTTCTAACCGAAGTATGTACCTTTCATCATCAAAAAACTTGCAAACACTACAATAGTACTGTGCCATCGAGAATCCATTACAGGAAGGTGTTGTGCAGACTGGTCCAACAGGCTGAATTTTCAAGCAGTGCATGCACATCATTTCAGATGTAGCCTTCCTGCAAATTAATCAAAATAAACATAAATGAGCAATGTCCATTTGTTATCAAACACAAAATGTCCAATAGATGAGAAAGAAATGAAGTGTATATAGTTACCGATCCATTGAATGGTCGCTCACGTTATCATGGCAGAACCTACATGTAAATAACTTGCCACAGCAAGCAGCACGGACTTTGCAATTTCTTTTGTAATGCTCACAACCAAACACTTGTTTCTCTGAATCACGAAATGACGGTGAACATCCAAGGAAATCTTCACCATTTGAACCTTCGATTGCAGATGCTTGAGGTGACTTCTGCTGAGAAGCTATCCATCGACTATCATGACCCATTAGTTGATCAGAACAAGTGAAATGCAACATGGATTTACAAGGCTGAAGATAAGTGTTCGTGAAATAATTAAAACATGAACATACCTGGTCATTAGATTTTGAAGCAGATATGCTTTTCTTCTTGGATCCAGAGTTGAATCCCGAGAAACTTTTCTTACTTCTGATTCAAGCTCATTCTGATTCATCCTAAATATATCTTTCCATCCAGGTTTAAATGTGTCATCAGTAAGTTCCAAGCTTTCATAGGCCTCTGCACCTGAAACTGTGGATATGAAGCGCATGAGAAAGTTTTACATAATGTAAAAATCTACTACACAATAGAATCTTATAGATTTCAAGAAGCAATGACTACGCATTTGTCACACAAAGGCATAGCCTCTAAACCTCAGCAATTTCTTTCAAATAACCATAAAAGTAGATTCTGAATAATTTATAACCAGACAGCAGCAAGAAAAGTATAGTACATACCTAGAGATGTGCAACTTTCCGGTGTTTCTGTATGTGAAGATGCAGCTGGAGTTCCATCCCACCATTCATTAAGCCACTCACTGAACATAGTATTTTTGGTTGCCTGCTTCCATGTGTCCATCAATTTATTTTGCTCTTCCTGAGTAAGAGCATCAGTTACCCACGGCAACATTGTTTCAAGACATTTTGCTTTAGAGATGCCCTTAAAAGTAGAAGGAAGATTTGGAAACCAAAATAGAGATTAATTAAAGGGATGGGGTGAGAAAAGTGGTTTTCGTGTGTTAACCATGAATTTAATACTATGTTTATATGCCTGTGAAAACTTATCAATTAAAGACATAAAGGATTTGAGAAGATTAAGAATTATAATAAGTTTTCGACTCAATGGAAGTACTACAACAAGCACCCCAGTGCAGCCACAAACAAGCAGCAGCTCTAAATTTTCCAGATCATCAAAATTACTACATCTTTCTTATTCTAAATAAGTTTATCCCTCACTCAAATGAATCGTCACCAGCACACTCATTAGACATATTGACCATCAACGCACAACCAACCTCCACAGCCCAACAACTCAACATAATCTATCTCATGCTTTTAAAACATAATCCCAATCAAGACATCTATACAACCAAGTTACTCAAAAACACAAAATCAGATAGATTCTTTCTAGCTTGCATCTTAAGCCTTTCGAGATCAATAAAAATTTTCAGTATTTTCAATCTCTTAGAATCCAACAGAACTAAATTGAAAGTCATAAAAACACACAAAATTTCCTCAAGTTCATACCCACATTTCACCCAAATCAATACTCACAGCCTTTACACCATCATACAATTATTTAACTTCATCAACCATATCGCCCCGCGAAACATACCCGCCTATAATCGTGGTATAAGTCACCACATTCGGGACAAACCCCATAGCAGGCATTTCGTCGAGCACCTTGAGTGCAGTCTCGACATCGTTCTAGTAGCATATATAAACTAGCAGCAAATTCAAACTAGCAGCATATATAAACTAGCAGCAAATTCAAACTAGCAGCATATATAAACTAGCAGCATATATAAATCATGCTCAATTCTACTTCAAAGAATCAAATTTCAATTCCAATTCCAATTTCAATTTCGATTCGAACTCCCAAATCAAATTCATACAGATATTGTAAAATCAAGAAGAAAAATGCAAAGTTTGAAACGTACTTTGACAGAGGTGCGACGAAGGTGAGACCGAGATTAGAGGCTGGGTCTGAGGTCCGACAACTGGAGGAAGAAGGAAGAAGATCTCACGGCCTGGGTCGCGGCTGAGGTTCGATAAGCTGGGTCTGAGCTCGTGGGTCAATTTCGGGAATGCAGATTGATGGATGGACGAAGAAAGACGAAAAATGATTGGTATAAAAAGCAAGGGTGAAGTTATTTCAGAGGCTTTTGGGCGAAAAGAAGTAATGTTTGTGGGATTTGGTTATGCAGGTGGAGGGTGGAGGAAGAAGGTAGAAGAAACCTAGTTGAGGAAGAAGGAAGAAACATAAAAGAGAAGGCACGGGGTATAAAACGCAAAGGACTTTGGGCAACAAAACAGATTCGTCGCCCAAACACTAAAAATTTGTCGCTCATATATTAGTTAAAACTTTTGAAAATAGCCAAAATTTTTGGCGGCTGGAGCTAATTTTTAGGTTAGGGCGACGAAATTTATGTTTGAGCGACGAAAAGTTTAGGCGACGAAATATTTTCGTCGCCCTAAATTTTATTAAAAATTTTAAAATCAGCCCAAAATTTTTGGCGGGGCAAATTTAGGTTTGGGCGACGAATTTTTAATTTAGTCGCCCAAAGATACTTTAGGCGACGAATAATTTCGTCGCCCAAAGACACTTTAGGCGACGAATAAAAATTTCGTCGCCCAAAGACACTTTAGGCGACGAATAATAAATTCGTTGCCCAAATTAAGAGTTGTATGAAAAATTAACTTACAATGAAAAATTCAAAATAAGTAATTGAGAATGGGGAAAAATTTGTAAAAAATATACAAACGCTCGTAGTGAGAAGGCCTACAACTTTCGTTTAGGGGTCATCTCCAAAATCGAATACTAGAAACCATGAAGCCTATATTATTTTTTAACCGTCGATTAACGTTTACGTTTACGCTCGGTTATTATATCCGTAATTTATTTTTTTGATCCCGGTTCTTTTTAAAAAACATGATCTTTTACTGAATGCAATAAGATGAACGGTTCAGATTGTTAATATTATGTCCCAAAATTTACAGTTTAGCTAAATTTGTGTATGACGTTATAAAGTTTATAGAAACTATATAACATCATCACAATTTTCAGTAAACTGTAACTATGGGGACATTCTAACAACGATCCGAACCGTTCATCTTATTGATTTTAGTAAAAGATCATGTTTTCAAAAAAGAACCGGCATGAAAAAAATAAATTACAGATATAATAACCGAGGGTAAACGTAAACGTTAATCGACGGTTAAAAAATATTATAGGCTTCATGGTTTCTAGTGTTCAATTTTGGAAATGACCCATAAATGAAAGTCGTAGGCCTTCTCGTTACGAGGGTTTGTATATTTTTTACAAATTTTTTCCCCTTCTCAATTACTTATTATGAATTTTTCACTGTAAGTTAATTTTTCGTAAAACTCTTAATTTGTAAACACACATAGATACATATTTCTTTAAATCTGAATCGTTGAATATGTAGACCTTTTCTTCAAGATCATTTTGTACAAAAATTACTTCATTCAGAAATGAATAAGTCATTCTTTAGTAGATAAAAAAAAGAACGGTGTGGAGTAAATTTCTTATGTTTAGGCGACGAAAAAAATTATTTGTCGCCTAAAGTATATTTGGGCGAGGAAACTATTATTCGTCGCCCAAAACTAGGTTAAGGCGACGAAATATTTCGTCGCCCTACGTTTCGTCGCCTAAAATAACTTAAGGCGACGAAATTAGGCGTCGCCTAAAGTTTCGTCGCCTAAACTCAACTTTAGGCGACAAAATATGGATTTTGTCGCCCAAAATCACTTTGAGCGACGAAAAATGTTTCGTCGCCCAAGCTGTTTTTTCTACTAGTGAAAGTGGTGCTCCAACAACAATCCTATACAAAATTAATTAATTTATGTTAGTTTTAATTCAAAAATATTAAAAATAAAAATTACCGTTAACGATTACCGGTGGTGGTGGAGGAGGAGGAGGAGGAGATGGTGGTGGTGGAGGAGGAAATGGAAGCTAGCTTGGGGGAGAGAGAGAGAGTGAGATGGGAATTAAGAAGGAGATGAGTGAGATAGGGAGAGATTTGGGGGGAGAAATCCGAGAGGGAGAGATTGAGAGGCAAATTTGCAGTTTTTATGCAAAAATTGCCTCTCGGGTCCAAGGAAATTAAGGGATTAAATCTGCTTGGTTTTGCGCAACGAACATATTCGTCGCCTAAAGTCACCACTTTGAGCAACGAACTATTCGTCGCGCAAGAAATTTTAGGCAACGAATTTTTGGTCGCGCAAAAGTTTGGCGCCAAATTCTCCTTTTGCCGCCACTTTTTCATCTTTTGCGCGACGACTGTATTTATTCGTCGCCTATTTCATTTTTAAGCGACGAATGCCTTTGTCCCCTAATCATTTTTAAGGGACGAATGCCTTCGTCCCCTAAATGTTTTGACACTTTAGGCGACGAAACAGGGATTTCGTCATCCAAAGTCCTCTTGCCCGACGAAATTTCCTCCGTCGCCTAAAATTTTGTCGCGCAAGCTGTTTTTTTCTACTAGTGGTAACAAGGCTTCATGAACAGCTTTGTTCTTCTGCAGTCTTGGATGCAAGGTCTAAAAGATCAAAACTTTACTATTTTAGTTGGAAGGAATTCTAAACAATAAAATAAAAACGAACAAACTGCCCGTTTTTTCCCTTTGCATCAACGATGTTTCTATCGGCGCCAAAATTTAATATCTTAGTTTGATGTGGCTGAAGGACTCCAAGATCTATTATACGAGTTGAGAGATCAAAATGTAACTGGGGACAAACTTTAGGGACTATTGTTACAATTAAACCTGGAAGAGTTATTTTTCACCCGGTGTGTGGTGAACAAAGAGACGGCACAGAAGTACATTAGACCCAATTAAGTTATGGCACTGCAGTGTTGGACTTAAATTAATCTACATTTTATGGATTGCTTTTTTTTTTTCTTTTATGTGGTGAACAAAAATATAATGACAATCACTTATACTACGGTCTAGTGGTATTCATTTTCACTTGTAAATAAGTCTCAAACATAATATAATTTAGGATAGTCACATGAATGTCTTTTTCTTTATTGATTATTTGATCCCAATGCGAGGTTAGAGCTTCACAAACATAAATGGTGAGTCAATTTTGATTTACATAAAACCAATATTGCACAACCATGATACTAATTAAAATCAAATATTAAATGTAACTAATTAGAGAATATCAAAGTGAAAATTGCAATGCAACGTAAACTTTAAGCTTCAAAGATGTGCGACTTGAGTTTTTAAGGGATTGGAAACTATGTGCTTTCCGCATTGACCTAATAAAACTAAAATAAAATAAAATAAAGGTCATTGACTAGTCCCAACACCAAAATTGACTCTTGATGTATTCCTAAATACTAAAGCTTCTATTGATCTTAACCTAAATTCCCTAAAAATCTAAAGGGAACCAGCACTATGTTCTTGTTTTGTGCTGCTTGAAGTCTTCTCAGTGATGGTGTAATCCATTTGTTTTTACTCAATTTGTGCTCCTTGAGATTTTATGAGCTCAAAACCTGAATGATTATTCCATATTTTGCTCAAATTTTTGTGTAACTTGAGAGCAGTAGTGCCTTAAGAATTTAACCCAATAACTCTATCGTTTGTCAAAAAAAGAAAAAATTCCACACAATCTAGAAAGACAATGAAAATTTAAAACTTAAAATCAAGTCTAATAATAAAATTTCTATAAAAAATAGCGAAGCGCGCAATTGCGAGTTCAATTCACCATGTATAGTTTGGTGGAAATCCTAAAGCAAACCAAACATAAGCCAAACAAAAAAAAAAAAGGTTTCCGTATCACACCAAATGTATGCTGACCCAATAAAGAACCAAGTACATCACTTTACTTGGTGAACTTTTTGTTTTTTTGGGTTTTGATATGAGATATACTTAGTTAAGTAAGATAAATTTGATGGGCCACATGGTATCCCTTCCTACTAAGGCGCTATTCAGATGTGTAGCCCCATCTGGCATTTCACGGAATAATCTATCATTGCTAAGTACCCTAGTCAAGGTAACCTTCCAGCAGTCTTCTCCAAGAGGCCAGTCGTATACAACGGTAGAAGGATCTTGACAAGCAACAGTTGCTTCAGCGACAGCTGCTCCACTTTTGTTCACCCAATCAAATAATGTACAAGGAGGACACACGACAATGCAGGAATGAGGCCAAGCAATAGTCCCTCCAATTGCATCCTCAAGAGAATAGAGAATGGAAGTTGGATTTTGGTGCATAACGGAATACCTCCTCATCTTTAACTACGCGACTCACCGAAACCGCACAACAAAATGCTCCAAGAGCCACTCCGCCTACCAGTGAAAGAGGATCTACGGACAACAAACTTCCTTCAGCTACAACTTCTCCAGTTCCCTTCCATGTAAGCAATTTACAAGGTCTATTCGTCATCAGCACATTCGTTCCATCATCATGTACACTTGAATTATTATTATTGTTATTTTGTTGCACCTATCGCAATTGCAAAGGGAAAAAAAGTTAATATATATCTTGTTTACGCACAACATAAAAATTTTACGCATGTAGATGATATGCACAAACTAATTAACCTGTAAAGTAGTTATTTATTTTATTTTTTGGATTAGAGTTGTGATTCACAGATGCAGAGATTGAAGAACTTTATTTCCAACTATTTCAAAACCTTCAAAGTTAGTCGTTCTGGAATTTTACAAAGTTAGTTTGTATATATGTTGGAGAAACTTACGTGTGGATGACTCTGTTGTGTTACAGTTCCATCTACATTATTATTGCCACCACCAAGGTCTTGCTCAACGTCTCCTCCTTCGATAGGGTGCTCCACGGCCTGACACGGATAAACAATATTCCAATAACATGAACAACATCAATACATAGAGTTGCTAGTTTAAAACCAAAAGGAAAAAATAAATAGAAAATCCTCATCATAAATTTTGGTTTTATATTTTCTTTTAGGGTAATTCTCACTTTACTACTCTCAAGTAAAACGAAAAAAATTAAGGGTAGCAAAGTGTGAATTTCACGATACTTGAGAGTAGTAAAGTGTGAATTACCCTTTCTTTTATTTTGATCCCCTATAATGCCTACTATTGGGCCGGGTAAAAGAAAGAATTACAATAATTTGTTCTCAAATTTGTACAAAGTACTCTCCTTTTATTTTTATGTGCTAAGAGAAATTTTTTTTTTTGGGGTCAAATAAGTTTACCTAGCTGAGACGTTATTAAATAAAAAACCGTAGGGAGGAGGAGGCCTAGCCTTCTACGAAAATAATAAGAAAGCCAAGTCCTGGATTTACCTGATTTGCTTGATTGTTCGGCACTGCCACTGCCACTGCGTTCCCATGAATATTAATATTCCTTTCGTACAACTTGCACAACACCCAATCATACAACTACGCAGAAAAGAAAAACACATGATCATGATGAATTTGTATCCTTAATTAGCCCAAAAGGCTTCCTTTTTTTTTTTTCTCTCTTAATTCAAGTAAAGTTGAAGACAGTAATATTGTAAACGACTTAATAATTATATCTATCAAAACAGAACGGAGCGCTCGAATGAGGAAACGAAACATTAAGTACTTACTGTAGCTCCTGCTGCCGAAGGTTGTCCAGTCTTATATTCCTCCATAACCCAATTAGTGATTATATCAAAAACATTTGATCCAACTTCCCCTTCATTATAGTTTAGCAATAATCTGGTTCCAATTTTCTGATTTTTATCTCTGATTTCTGAACTTTTGTTTTGATGTTTCCAAACCCCAACATTGCGGACAGTACGATTTGCTATGGTATTGTTACTGTTGGGATGTTTCCGAAATACTCTGGTGAAGAAATACAGTTTTCCCTGTACTGCTGACCCAGCATACCACTCTGTTAAAACAAATTTCTTAGTTTCTTTCAAGTTTTGCAAAAAATAAAAATAATATATATACCACAAAAAATTGAAAAGGCGTACTAGAGCTAGAAAGAAAGTTATTAAATCCCTAGTTTAAGAAGGGAAAAAAAAACCAGCAGGAGAAATCATATATAACCTGAGAGTTGTTGTGGGGTGTATTCATAAAAGTTCAACTCCTCGATTATTTCGTTATTTGGTGGATGAGCAGTACCGTTGATTTTTTGCCTTAGATATATAATAAGTTCTTTGCTCTTTGGTGCAAACACGTTCCCTCTGTTCATCATGATTGAATGATTTCCTCCCTAAAACGAAGCCATGACGTATATGTTAATTCGGTCGTCCCAAATTATTAGTGCATATAGATATATATGCATGCATGCATCAACCAAACTAAACATAGAGAACTTATGAAGAACTGATTTTTCCCCTACGATAAGGAACAGTATATATAAGTTTTATTTTTTTAATACCTGATTGTACTAGAAATTTAGTGTTGTAGATATTGCTTCCTGCACAAGGGAGCATAGTAACACCATTAGTAATTAGTTCAAGACATATATATTGATAGTACACATAGACGAACATACGTACTGATTAGAAGACGAAGAAGAAGAAAGAATATACATACGTTTGGTGAGTAACCGGGCCGGAAGAAGGTATGCCTGAGTATGTAGTAACATCACATACTTATAGGGGTCAGGGTCTCTTGGTTAATTTCTTGCCGAATATCACCAAAAAAACGATTTTTCCCTTTAGTTGGCATTAATTATAGATTTACCTTGTGCAGCAATTTATAATTAACTTCCCTTTTGGTGCCTGCACAAATTAACTTGCCTAATTTATTTGCACCTCTGTTTTTGCGCCTGCAGGTTTCTCTTTTCCTTTGTTATTTGATCAAGAGATCCCGAAGAGACATAATTTTCTAACCTAACATCTATGGCTCTGTCCTGGATACCGTGTGGATGTGGTGTAGCGGCACTGTTTGTCTTTTTTGTTTGATTCTGTTTAATAATTTTCAGCAACTCACTAGCTAGGAGATTGCTGGGTTTGGATTTTCTACTTAGGAGAGTTGTTTTATTTTAGTTTTAGTCTTGGTGTACCACAAGATCCTATTTATGTCAATAAATATTATTACTCACTATAATTACAATGAAATTATTACACGTATAATTACCCAATATATATGACTTTACATACTGAAATTTAATTTTTCTGACTAAAATCCGATGACTAGGATCCAAATAAGCATTTTACCTAAATAAGCTTGTGTGTCATATTTTAATATTTTTCGGGTTCCCTAAATTATCTCATTATTGCATTTTGTATGTTGATGTTTTTTCTATTCAATATCTTGTCTTACAATTACAAACCCACCAAAGAAACTATCTCACCTTAACTAACAACTTACTTCGCCATCTAAACTTGCTCGAAGAGATGAGCAGTCTCTGCGATTCGGAAATCTCTCTGAGACTTTGACCCTAATTCAACCAGACTCTCATGATGATTTACATCTCTTCAGAATTGAGGGATCTTTTTCTTTCTTTGAAGCATTTGTATTTGTCCTTTCTTTCTGATCAGGTTGTCCTGTTCGATGGGAGATTCCTTGTTCACTTCTTTGTATGATGTCTCATGATAAAATTCGTTTCTTTTCTAAAAATTACAATAAAAAGAATACAGAAAATACTACAGCATTTTCTGTTACTAATAGATTTAAGAAGATTGATTAAATAAAAGAATTATAATTTAATAATCTTTAAGCTTCTTAATTAATTATGTGTAAAGATATTAATGTCATTGATGGTAATTGTACAAGTATGATACCAAGCTCGTTAAGGACAATCAGAATTGTAATGAGTAGAAGTTCTAATAATTTATTTCAAATAAATACAGTGTCTTTTTTTTCAAAAAAGAAATTATAGTTTCCTCTGAAGATGAAGCTAACTTTCTGGTACACACAGCAGACAACTTGCCCTTCTCGAGAGTTGCATCAAAGAAAGAAGAGGCGATGCTTGCCCAACAATTTAGGGCAGTTGCCTATTGCAATGTGGTGTACAGGTTCATATCTAATAAAGCCATGCTTACCAGTGCTCCCTTCTGATGTTATCATCGAGATTTTGAGCTGGTTGCCCGTAAAGTCTGTGGTAAGGTTCAAGTGCGTTTGCAGGCAATGGTGTTCCTTAGTTCAAGACTTCAAGTTCATTGCAAAACATATGGGACGAGCTGGTCCTGTGAAACTTCCTTTAACATACAGATTGGAAGCTAGCGATATTACCACTCTTTATGATAAAAACTTTAAGCTTATTTGTGGATATGATGGCTTGTTTCTGGAGGAGAGTGTTGCTTCTCAAGTTTTCCGTATCAGGAATTTTGCAATGCATCAAGTACTTTACTTGCCTTATGCGCGCAATGTGGATACAAGATCAATGGAATTTGCTTTTAGTTCATTCACGGGTGACTGCAAAGTGGCATGCGTTTACTGCAAAAATGAGGGTGATTTGGGTGCTGATGTAGGTTTTAAAGTCCTAACTTTGGGAATTGATCACGAATGGAGAACCTTGAGGCTCCCCAACCAAAATGACAAACTGGTGTCGATGTAAGTTATAAATTGAACTGAGCCAAATATCTCCGAACTTCATGATTTCACATTCATTAGATGCGGAAACACAACAAACAACCAGGCATACCTTGATCCATGATGCCAGATGCGATGAGATCCCAATCCGTTTTAGCTGCTGGTGGAGGAAGACATTGTTCTCTCTCTTGCCTTAGTTTTCACGTAAAAAACCCTAATCGTGTTTTCTGTCAGTGTACACATAATATGGGCATGTGCCGTATATTAGGTAGAGAGATGACCCGTTTCCTTTTGAAGCCCATAATCAATTACCACCAATAACATACAGTAATAAGATAGGAAACTAATTCTCTTACCAATAGGATTGTTACCAAATAATAATATTCGTTAAACCCTACGTATCATATGGACCATGTCATGTCGACCACCTTAGAATATTAAAATATTCTTACATTCTCCCACTAGGTCCATAATGACACATATGCCTTTTCCGGTTTAACAAATAAACATCAAGTGCGCAATAAAATTGAAAGAATCCTCATTATCAATTGATTAACATAAATACTGATTCTAAGCAATCTATTAGTGTGATTCATGGCGGTTATACATCAATAAGCAAAATATTCCCTTCCATGTACCACAACATTAGCAAACCACCTAAAATAGCCCGTTAGTGAGAAAATATATGTAGGTCCAATAATGTCTTGGTCAAAGACATTCCTGCTACCATTCATCCAATTTCACAAATGTGTACATATAATTGAAAACAGAAAACGCTAGAAACATGTTCAATTATTGAGCTCAGAGTGTCAAACACAAATGTTGTCATTAAACAAATTCTCAAAATGAAATAAAATACGACAATCATCATGGACTATGACCAAGACCCATCCTGTCAACATGATCATTAAATGCCTTTGGCCCTAGTCTTTTTGTCAACAGATCTGCAATCATAAACATTATACTTATGTGCTCAATAGACACTTTTTGTTTTTGAACCTCCTCCTTAAGAGTCAAGTATTTTATATCCATATGTTTAGCACCATTAGAATATTTGTCATTCTAGGAGAAGAAGACAGATGTGGCGTTGTCACAAAAAATTCTCAACGGCTTGGCAATGGAGTCAACAACACAGGCCAAGCGTTGAAATAAAATTTCGCAGCCACAGTCCATGATTTGTAGCCTCAAAGCATGCAATAAATTCAGCTTCCATGGTGGATATAGCAATAATATCTTGCTTTGCACTCTTCCAGGACTCCTTTAGCTAAGAGGAACAAATAACCAATAGTTGATCTTCTGCTATCAACACATCCAACAAAATCTGAATTTGAATAACCAAGTACTTCCAGGTTGTCAGATTTCCTATATGTGAGCATATAGTCTTTCATTCCTTGCAAATATCACATGATCACTTTCTTTTTGCAGCTTTCCAGTTATCCATTCCTGGGTTGCTGATAATTGCTCAAAAATGCATGTCTAATGCGCTTTCATTATACCCGTTAAGTGTTTTTCTCTAGTAATTTATCAAATTTGAACTTTATTATGTATAAATGGTCAAATAGGCTTTTTATCTAATTTGTTTAATTTTGACCTATGTTAATGTGCAGAACCATGAGAATGAAGTATGGAAAATAAAAGATGAGAAAAGTGTGGGTGAATTTTCGGCAAAAAAATAAAATAATAAGAAGTTAGTTGGGCTAGGGATAAATAGCCCATATTAGAAGTGGAGTTTGTGCAACTGTTGTGGCAAGTCAGCAAGAAGAGAAAATCAAGGAGAGGGTTGAAAGCAAATCGAAGAAGAAGTTGGGCCCTTTTGTCCTAATAATTCTCCTAGGGATGAAGGAATTTCATGGTTATAAAAAGCTGCGGCTGCTTGTTCCTGGGGACTCTCACTTTTTCCCATCAGTTTTACTTCAAACTTTTTACGGTGATTTTCATTTATGGAAGGCTAATCTCCTCAGCTAAGGCTAAAGGGGAAACTTATACTATGATTATGTTGTTTTATTATTTCGATTCTATTTCGGAGTTTCAATGTCAATTTTACATTGTGGATGTTCAATGGAATTGCTGATTTATTTTATTTTCGAATTGTGATTCATAGGTTCAATCAAGTTTTTCCTATAGTTTTGTTTCAACATTCATTCTTTTAGAGAATTGAATAAATTAGTAGATTGGTATGATTTCGACAAAGTAGTTTCTTATATTTTGTTGCCATAGGTACAAATTATATTTGGGATTATTTCTATAAGGAATTGAATGCACAATTTGTTCAAACATTCGCAATGAAAACTACTTTTCAAATGTTTTATTTTGAGAGAAATTTAATTTCCATATCTTCTGATTGAGTGCGCTTTATGTTTGTATCTCAGTGGGGTTGTAAAAGGATTCGAAATAGTAAAATTGTGTAACTGTATATATGTAGACGAAACCCTAATGCTTTAGTGTTTTTAATTACTTAAGTTTCTTCTAAAAATTACATCTCATTCGATATTGTTCCTTTGTTTCAGTTTTCGAAATATTCTGCATTCTTTTTCAACGCTCTCCGTGAATTTGACACTCGTACTTCCGAGTTATATTATTGCGCGACACCTGCACTTGAGTTTAGTAAGCAAGTTTTGGCGCCGTTGCCGGGGAGCGACTTGGCGAGGAAGCGCAGGATTTTTCTCCACTCGGTACACTCTTTCCATTATTTTATTTTATTTTATTTTATTTTTCTGTTTTTCTTTTCTTTGTTTTGGTTTTAGTTTGCCATTCTTTTTGTTTCATCAATTTTCATGCGATATTGTGATCACCGAGGTAGATTTGCTAAACGTCCAGAACCTAAAATTGAAACTGTGTTTGGAAATCTTTTTTATAGTGATAGTGAGTCTGTTAACATGGGTGATCGTTCACTTATTGGAGGCGAGGAAAACCCTCCCCCCAGAACATTGAAAGACTATTTGCATCAAACTCGTGTTGCATCTCCTTCATGCATTGTTTTTCCTGCTAATACGCCTAATTATGAATTTAAATATGGAATGGTTCATCTTTTTCCTATTTTTCATGGTTTGGAGAATGAAGATCCTTATGTGCATGTTAGGGAATATGAGGATGCCGTTAGTACTTTTTATAATATTGAACCTGATCAATTGGATGGCGTGCGATTAAAATTTTTTCCATTCTCTTTGAAAGATAAAGCGAAAAGTTGGTTGTATGCATTAAAGGCTAGGTCTATTCGTTCTTGGTCTGAAATGACAGATGAATTTTTTCAAAACTTTTTTCCGAATCATAAGACTACAGCTTTAAAGCAACAAATTTCTACTTTTTCTCAAAAAGAAAGTGAATCATTGTATCAGACATGGCAAAGATTCAAGAACCTATTGAATTTGTGCCCACACCATGGTTTTGAAAGCTGGCGCCTTGCTAGTTTCATTTACGACGGCCTTCTCTCTCGAGATCTTCAATTTCTTGAGTCTGTGTAATGGGGATTTTATGTCAAAGGAATCTGATGATGCGTTAGAATTTCTAGATCATATTGCTAAAAAAATGCATCAATGGAAAGGTCTTAACCCACTTGAGAGCACTGATTGCTCTAAGCCTCCTACGTCCTCTAGTAGTAAAGGAATTTATCAATTAAGGGAAGAAGATGAATTGAAGGTAAAATATGATAATCTTGCCAAAGAGGTAGCTACTTTAAAAATTGGAAAATCTACTATGCCTCAACAAATTTATCAGTCTGATATTGATCAAGTTTGTGATGTCTGTTGTGAGATTGGTCACTCCATTAAAAGTTGTCAAATGTTGCAGGAAATGAAAGGAATTTATGAAGAACGGTGTGCTGCCATTGGAAGCTATCAGGAGCAGTATTCTCCTTTTTCAGATACATACACTCCGGCAACAAGAAATCATCCAAATTTACGTTGGAGAAATGATTCGTACCCACAGCTAAGTGCCCCTATCCATCTGACACACCCCACCCTCGATACCCACGTGGATACCAAGTTCGAGCGTGCTGGCCGACACTCGTAAGTGACGAAGCCATTGAATGCATGACAACACTTAGTTTATGCAACTTAAACCATTATTTAATTTGCGGAAATAATACCAATATGCACAAGGTTCAGAGCATACTAAACTGAAGCAACGGAAACAGAATAATAAGTCAAGTTCTTAGAATTTCTATCCATAACAGGGATGGATATTATTAAAGAAACTGAAATAAGAACAAATCCCTACATGGTCTGGAAGAGAATCAGAGCTGCCACTCGTATGCCTCGACTTCGCCAGATGCTCTATCACTAGGTCCTGAAAGGGGCGCAAAAACAAAAGGTGTGAGTGGACGAAAAATAAAAGTTTTCTAAATAAATTTCTCTTTTCAACATAGTAACCTCCTATTTGAAATCCAGTATATTTGTAAAATCATACTACCGTAGTATGTGTCAAATCATACAATAATATATAACTGAAAGTAAATCTCAAAGTGAAATCCGTAAATAATAATTTATATTTCCATAAGTCATTTCACCAAATATATCAATAGTATAGATAAGAAAACCAACACAGGGTATATGTGCAATCACCCATGTACGTGTTGAGGAACAACCTCTCAATCCCCGCACAAGCACTTTACGTTATCAATCAATTTGTACTCCTAGTACCACACACATGTAAGCATTTGCGTAATAGCGCGTCACACCCGAGTCCTTACGTAGTGAGGCCTTTTCCCCAAAAATAAACATAAACGTAAGACAAGCTTGCACTAAGGTATTTACCAGACAATACCCCTGGAGTACAGTGCGTGTGACCCAAACATGTGAGACTTGTCCTACGGCCGTGAGACGGTACTACAACGTAGTGAAAACATACCAAGTGTGTTTGAAAACATACATATATAATCATGTGTTTAGATATAAAGAACATTCATTTCATAATTTCCCAAATAGTCAAACCTTTTGTAATCGAACATATTCATGCTTAGAAGCCATAGATTAAATATCAATATATCCATATAATATTCATATCTCAAAATCATTCCATAATATATATATACCCATATATATTTTCATATCTCAAAATCATTTCATAATATATATATATATATATAAACATGCCTCAAAAACATTTAAACTCATAATTATATCAAAACAATAATTATTTTCAAGCATATAAACCATTTAAGAAAACAAAAGTCCACTCACCAGTGCTCGGGAGTGAAATCTCCCTCGGTGTTGCCCTCCTCGAAACTTTGCGTCGAAGAATTACCTATTTAATATTAGGGGAAAGTGTTAAAAATATCCCTAATATAAATTATTTTAACCCTTATGTAAAAAGAACCCAAAAATAATACTATTTTAGCGAAAACGGGCTCGAAAAACGATTTTCGGGGCCTGAAAACCTTGCCGTCGTGCACCGCTGCACACGCCTGGAAACGGCCAGATGCGCTGCCACGCGTCGCCATGCGCTTGCAAGTGTCGCCACGCACTGGCACGTGTTGCTACGCACTGGCACGTGTCGCCACGCGCCTGATGACATCACCCCACGCGCAGCTGACGTCAGCCACGCACCTGCGGATGTCAGCGCCGTTAAAGTCAACGGCGTTAGTCAAACTTAACGGAATATACATTTTCTGACGGAATATTCTGACGCCGTCAGGAATATTCCGTTACCAAAACAGAATATTCCGTCACCTTCAACCTCTCGCTGGTCGCCGGAGCAGCCACCGGCGCTGCCGTCCTCCGCCGCCTGGTTCGCCGGAATTTCTGGAAAATTCACCGATTTAATCCCAAAACTTCAAAAATTCATAACTCCTTCATTCCTTGGCCAAATTTAACATGCCATATATCAAAATGAAGGTATTGACGAGTAGAATATTTTCATACCAATTTGGGGCCTGAAAAATGGTCGGAGATGGCCTGAAATTGGCCGGAAAGCTTCGGGAAACCCTAATTCCGTTCTCCTTCAAAACTGCACCAAAATCCACGTTCTTTATGTCGATTTGAACCTACTCAATGTAATAAAACCAATGGGAATGGTTTCGAGGCTTACCTAAGTTGGGATTGTACAGAAACTTGAATGGCAGTTTGCCATTTTCGTTCCAGCGTCGATTTGGCCGATTGGGCTCGAGTTTGGGGATTCTGAAATCACAGTCTTGTCCAGAATGACGGTATGATCGTAATGGTAATGGTTTTGTGCGGCGGTTCGATGGTTTTGTGATTCGTCCAAACCTAGGGTTTCGTTTGTTAACTTTGTGAGGTTTTGGCCGAGAGAGGGAGAGAGAGAGAGAGAGAGTTCATGCAGAAAGTGGGAGAGGAATAGCTGCCCAGCAGCTAACCCCAAAACCCAAACCCTAATTCACAAACAGGTGTGAAAACTACTAAAATGCCCCTACACTTTAAATTCCGTAAAATGTTTGTTTTAACTCCGAATTGAGTTCCTCTTGCGTCCACGCGTTCGTATCGACGGGTACATCTTGAATATGTAAAGAAAATAATTTTCACATGTCGTCTTGAAAAGTCAACATTGACCACTAGGGGTATTTTGGTAATTTCACATAAAATTTTGGGACGGGTTGTAACACCATCAATTTGCTATTCATAATTCTTTCCAACCTAAACAATCATATGTGGATCTTGTTCATGCTCTAGGTCAAAAAGTTGATTCTTTGTTCGGTCAAATTGTTGAGGAAAATAAAGAAATTGATCAGTCGATATTATATTATATTTTATGATATTACAAGTTAGCTTTTATGTTTGTTTTTTAGAGAATTTTGATACTTCTTTATATGTTTTTATTATAGGATGGATCGAATCGGCTTTGCGCATTAAATGGACAAATTGTGGTGTTTTGGAGCTAAGAAGATTATGTCAAAGTTTCAAGCCTTTATCTATGTCATTTGATCGTGACAAATAATTGAAGATGAATTGTGTAATTCAGACAGATTCACGTTTTCGGCTTATTTGGCATATAAGTGATCCAAGATGACGTTTTTGGTTAATCAGAAAGAAGATTTTCTACAACAGTCCAAATCTTTGTTAGAAAAGGATTCTGTAATTTAATTTATTTTTATTTTTGTTTCCTGATTCTTTGCGAAGCCTATTTTTAGTAGGATTTGTTTTTTCTAGTAGTATATATAGTCAAGTCTCTAGAGTTTAGAGGCGAGAACGAATTTGGAGATGATTAAATGACACACCCCGACCCGGATAGCCACGTGGACACCGGATCTCGAGGCGTGCTGACCGACCACTCCGTAGGAGTGACGAAGTCATAGGAAGATTAATTAAGGAATTAGAAATAATGAGCAAGATTTAATCAGAGTTTAAAGAAAATACGGAAGTGTAATGTGGGTAGCACCCATTATTACATAGTGTCAGAGCTAGGTGCAGTAAAGGAAATTATTCACATCCAGAAGGATGGATATAGCACACAACAAAAGGAAATTAACATACACTGCAGAAAGAAAATCAAGCTACCAGCAGCTGCCACCACCGAATCGTCGTCAACTAAAGTCTAAGTCCTGGAGGGGCGAAAAACAAGGGTGAGTGGGCCAATATCAATTTTCTAGTTAAAATGTTTCCAAAACTTTAGGTATAACCCCTCACTGTAAAACCCGTAGCTTTACCAAAATATTTACTAATAAAATAAGTATTGAGCACAAATAACGGGCCAACGCCCACAAGGATACGGGTATAAATCATTTATCACAGTGAAAATCAACATTACTCATCACATGGAAATATGCACACAAGTCATATAGAAAGTAGCTACATGACAGGCTGGGTGTTTAATATATTACGCTCTAGCACTACATGCACGTGAAGCTGGCACAAAATGTGCGTCACAACGAGTCTAGTCGCCGAGGCGACATAGACAGGCTGGCACCTACAATGGATCCAAAGTGAGCGTTCGGTGCTTGTGAACATACACGTGAAGTTGGTCCTGGCCCGGACAGTGCTAACACCGTGCATAATGTGAAATAAGTAATACAGTTCAAATAGTGTGTATGCATGCCAAATTTATCACATAAATCAACATAATCTCAAGTCATAAACCAAGTAACTATAAATAATTGATACCACAAAATAATATTTATAAAAGTAGGCATGCTATACACACACATAGTTCAAAACACATTTAAAACATTAATAAATATTATAAAAGGTTAAGTACTAGGCCCACTCACTGATACGTAGTCGGATCGTAGCCCCCGTAGCGTGCCTGAGCTCGTTGCTCCTCCGGATAGGTCTCACCTATATGAGAGTTTACTAAACTAATCATTTAACAAGTCTTAATTCAATTAAAGTAATGAAAAAGACTTGAATTCGCCTTTGTTTGCTCGAAACGGGACTTAAATTGGTCGGAAAATGTGTTCACGCGCCGCCACGCGCCGCCACAAGGCGGCACGCGCCGTTACGCGCCGCCACAAGGCGGCACGCGCCGTCACGCGCGCCCATGCGCCGTCACGCGCCGTCACGCGCCCACACGCGCGCTCACGCGCCAGTACGCGCGCTCACGCGCCAACATGCGCTCGCACGCGCGCCCACGCGCTCACACGCGCTCCCACGCGCGACTGTGCAGTCGCCGTTAAAGTTAACGGCGTGCCGTTAACTTTAACGGAATATTTCGTTTGGTTAACGGAATATTCTCTAACGGCGTTACGGAATATTCCGTCGCCGTTAGGGAATATTCCTTGACGGCGTCAACTAAGAACGGAATATACCTCGGGTATATTCTCGGTTCGGACCGGGTTGGACCGGGTTGGACCGGGTCCTGCTGACGTCACGGACCGGTCGCTGACGTCACGCCGCTGCAATCTCCGGCCGCCGGGCGCCGCCGCCATCCGCCGCTCGCCGGCGCCGGAATCTGGGAATCTTCGCCGGAAAATCTGGAATTTTTACAGAAGCTCGAATCAACGCCAAATTTCACGAAATTTATACCAATTTGAAGCTGGACTCACGTAGAGTTCGAATTTACCTAAGTTGGGGCCAAATTATGGCCGGAGACGGTCAAAAATGGCCTCGAGAATTCTCGGCCAAAACTCGAACTCGACGATCTCGACTCGATCCTCACATGCAAGACCTGGGCTTGAGTTCCAGAGGTCCAAGGAGATCGATGGTGACAAAATGAGGTCGATCTGAAGTCTGGGTGGCCGTGGTTGGCCACTGGAGATTCGCCGGAGAAAATGGCCGAGCCTGGTTCCTTCGTCGTTCGTCGATTTCTGGGTTCGAGGGTGGTCCAGAGATGGTGGGGATGACGGTAGGAAAGCTTGGGAGTCGGTTTGAGTTCGAGAGAAGGGCCTCGAGTTGAAGACAGAGAGCGTGGGTGTCCAGATCAAATTCTGGGTTTTCTGAAACCTGTATTTTCTGGGTTTGATGGTTCGAGGGTAGTGATGGGGATGAAGGTGATGCACAACAAGGTCTGAGGTGAGGTCGGGGATGGTGAGGGTGGAGCTTTGGGGTGTCTAGAGCAAAAACATCAGAGCTTTTGATTGAACTGCAATTGCATGCAGGTTTGAGTGGGGGACTCGGGGAGTGACAAGGCAGAGTGATGAGGATGATTGAAGTGTGAAGCAATGCACACAGAGTGCATAATTTTATAGCCCAAAGTCAGTCAAGAAAGGAATCTCAAATTTGAAATTGTCCAATGCATGTCAATTGCATGCAGAGAAAAGAGCTGGTTTTTTTCTGAATTGAAAGAAAAGAGAATGCAGGCCTCGTGCCTTGCAGAAACCATGGGCAGACCACGGTTTCAAAATACAGCTCAAGAAAAATTACCGTTTTGCCCTTGTTCGTAACTTGTCCGTTACAAGTCCGAATCAGGTGTCGTTCGCGTCAACGGATTCGTAATTTAATGAACACACCAAAAGTACACCAAGATTTCTGAAAATACTTCGATAGAAGGGACGTAATCCCGAATGGTACATTATGCCACTAAGGGCATTTTGGTCATTTCACACCGTCGGGAAATAAAATACAATAAACGTAGGGACGGGATGTAACATTAAAATTGTGGATAACTCGGCTCAACTTTTCTACAACGGTGCTTTCTAACTTTTTATCAATTTATTTTATAATTTCAATTATGATTATGCGTAATTAATTCTTTTTCTAGGGTGAGGCCTTGAGCCTTTACCATGAATATGTAGTTTCTTTTCAATTGCTTATGATATTATGCATGCTATTTTGAATTGTCAATCATTGGTTTAAACTATATATTTATCTTAAAGCTTGATCACCATTAGGATGTGTAGACAAGTAATTGGATGCAATTTATGTTGGAATATCACCCTTAAATTGGCTAGGGCTTCTTGGGATTGATAATTGTAAGTTCACTTAAGGCGAATATCATGCTCTTAAGGGTTGCATGGTTTTTCAAAGGTTTTCATAAAACTTAATGAGTCTTGCATGTTCATATTTGATCTGAATATCATAGACGGGTTGCATGTTAGATATACGTTCTAGCTAGAATATCACTAGTAGAATTTGCAATAGGAAAACATAACCTTCAAAGTGCATGTGTAATTTATAAGTAACTGGTAGAACTATATAGGATTGTTATTGGTGATGGCTAAACTCTAGAGTTTCTTATCTTTAATTTTTGATAATTCTTAACAAGCTTTATTTTTAATTATTTAAATTCCTGCGAATTTTCATTTATTGTTATTTATTTTGTTATTTTAATTTATGATCACAAATCTCTTCTTTTTGCATTAAATAATTAATTAAGAATTGGTTCTAAATACAAGTTATTTACATCAGTTTCTGTGGAAACAACTTTGGTTGAGTTGCTATACTACGATAACCTTGTACTCTTGCAAGTATTTTTAAGTGATTTTTGCCTAAAGTTTGAGTGTGGTAAAATTGCTATCAGAAATCAAGAGCCAACTTTCAAAGTTAACTAACTTTCTGTCAGTTAATGAAAATGGAAGATTCCCTGCAAATACTCAAGCTAATCCTAAAGGTGTTAATGTGGTTGAAACTGAATTCGAGCATGCTAAGTCTGTGGTTACTCTTAGAAATGGCAAAATAATTGGCACAACCCCTTCACTTGAGGAAGTTGAGAAAACTAAGAGTAGTGATAAACTTGACAAGCCCAAAGAAACCAGAAATAACAAGGAATATCATGTGCCTACACCTTTTCCACAAGCTTTACTTCCAGTAAAGAAAGCTCCATACAATTATGATATTCTTGAGCTTTTTAAGCAAGTAAAGATAAATACTCCTTTGTTAGATGCTATTAAGCAGGTTCCCACTTCTGCTAAATTTTTTAAAGACTTGTGCACCTATAAAAGAAAGCATAATGTGAAGAAAACTGCGCTTTTGGCTGCCCATGTGAGTGCGGTGTTGCAAAATAAAATTCCACCAAAATATAAAGATCCGGGAAGTCCTACTTTGTCTTGTGTCATTGGAAATAATTTTATTGATCGTGCTTTGCTTGACTTAGGTGCTAGTGTGAATTTACTGACGTATTCAGTGTATTTGCAGTTAGGTCTTGGTGAATTAAAGATGACACAGGTAAAATTGCAGCTGGCTGATCGTTCTATTAAAACTTCGAGAGGGATTATTGAGGACGTGTTAGTTCAAGTAGACAAGTTTTACTATCCTGTTGATTTTATTATTTTGGACACTGCACCTGTTTTAGACTCTGAAAATTATATTCCTGTAATTTTAGAACGTCCTTTCTTAGCTACATGTGATGCTAACATTAGTTGCAGGAGTGGGATTATGAAACTTTGTTTTGGAAATATGACAATGGAGGTTAACAATTTTAATGTTTTCAGGCAGCCTTATAGAGATGACGAATGCGAGTTTGTCAATTTTATTTCGACTGTGATGCATGAACAATTTGAGAGGAGTCGAATTGTGGATTCTTTAGAAGCTTTCCTTTTGAATCATGATGCACAAATTGATCCAAAAATAGCTGAAATTGCTACTGTCTTTGATTCTTGTCAGGTACAAGAAGCAAACGGATGGAAACCAAAGTTTGAGGAGCTTCCACCACTATCAAAGGTCGTACCATCTAGTGTGGAGGTGCCCAAATTGGAGTTAAAGCCGCTGCCAGAAGGTCTTAAGCATGCATTTTTGGGCCCAAACGACACTTTTCCTGTGGTAATCTCTTCTGAACTAAATTCTTCGCAAGAAGGTAAGTTGCTTAAGGTTTTGAGTGCTCATAAATCTGCCATTGGATGGACTATTGCTGATATAAAAGGAATTAGCCCTCTTGTTTGCACACAGAAAATATTTCTAGAAGAGGATGCTAAACCATCTAGGGAGCCACAACGGAGGTTGAACCCTAACATGAAAGAAGTTGTAAAAAATGAGGTTTTAAAATTGTGGGATGCGGGTATCATTTACCCAATATCTGACAGTAAATGGGTGAGTCCTACTCAAGTTGTTCCGAAAAAGTCTGGTCTAACTGTTGTTAAAAATGATAAAAATGAATTGGTTCCTACTAGAATCATTTCTAGCTGGCGCATGTGTATTGACTACAGAAAGCTTAATCTTGTGACTAGAAAAGATTATTTTCCTTTGCCTTTTATAGATCAGATTTTAAAACGGGTGGCTGGGCATGCATTTTATTGCTTTTTGGATGGTTATTCAGGTTATTATCAAATTGAAATTGCAATTGATGATCAAGATACATTTACTTGTCCTTTTGGTACTTTTGCTTTCCGTAGGATGCCTTCGAATTGTGTAATATTGCTCCTGCTACATTTCAAAGATGCATGCTTAGTATTCTTAGTGATATGGTGGAGAAATTTCTTGAAGTTTTTATGGATGATATATCTGTGTTTGGTGATTCTTTTGATGATTGCTTGAATAACTTGGAAAAAGTTTTAATTCGTTGCCAAGAAAAGAACCTTGTTTTGAATTGGGAAAAATGTCATTAATTTTATGGTTTCTTCTGGAATTGTTCTTGGTCACTGTTTGTACCATACTTCACCAATCCCGAAACTACCAAGCACCGGTCAACTTTGTACCTTCAGAGACCTACTGAAGGGTTCGCGCTGAGGCGCTCTTGCCGAAGCACATGAGTTTCTCTCCAACTAAGAGGCCAATCACAACATGACACGTGTCAACACTAGAGAAAGCTTCTAGAGTCCCACATCGACCACGGATGAAAACAGGGGACTCTTCTAAACTATAAAAGAAGATCATTCTCCCACAACTAAGCTCATGATCTTAGACCTTCTAATCCCTTATTAGAACTCACTAATGATGATTATGCCTAATCCCACGTATCATGTAAACTCTACATTATTAATGAGAACTCCTCTACCTTCGTGGACGTAACCCAACTTAGGGTGAACCACGTACATCTCGTGTTTGCTTCCCATCTCTAACACATCATACATTATCTCCACTCGATGACCTGAACAATCTAGCGAAGGTCATCTCACCTTGACACTTTATGTTGTTCCAAAGTCCACTCGATTTTGTGCATCAACATTTGGCGCCGTCTGTGGGAAACGACACTGATTTCTACTCTCACCACCTTGACCAAGCTGAGTCTTATCTTTCAGACCTTCCCATTCGACTGAGTACCCCTTTCCAGCATGGGAAGCGAGGAGGATCCTTAGCACCTCTCTCCAAGCAAAGACGAAGCAAAAGCTTGGCTTACAGTTGTATACTGGAAAAGAAGATCTGGTTGAACACCTTAACCTCTTTGAGTCTACTATGGCGTATCGCATGCATAGTGATGAGGATCGATGTCTTCTTTTTCCCTCCACTCTCTCTGGTGGAGCCCTTAACTGGTACTGTCGTCTTCAACCTGAGACGGTGGATTCCTTCGACGAACTGAGGAAACTCTTCGTGGCTCAACACATCTTCCAGACTGATCGTTTGCACTCTGCAGATGACTTGTACACCATCCGCCAGAAGCCTGACGAGTCATTAGGCAAATATGCCGGTCACTTTAGCCACGAGTACTCTCGTTGCGCTGAAGCTGATGACAAGACAGCCCTCAAGGCCTTCACAGCGGGCATGCGTGAGTGTTTCATCAAATACATGATCAATGCCAATACTTGGAAGACTTACTCTGAGGTGATGACTAAAGCTTACAATCATGCCTTTGTCGAAGCAAAGATGTATACATCAAGGGAGCCCCTCTATGACCCTTCCCCTCTAGTAGGTAGGAATTGAAAGTGAAAGCTCTACCAAGTGAGAAGGTTTTGACCATCCAGACACATGTACAATACTATATACTCTAACTCAGAGCTTCAACATGCATACTTTACTCAAGGTAAATAAAACTAAGTGGTACAACCAACATGGTTAGCCAAAAAAGCAATATTCTGATGCATATCCATATATTTCATTAAGCTCAAACCTTGGTTCATATATCCAAACAATGGATTCCATAGCAAAACATCCATAAGCAACATGCATACATGATCATCACTCATGTCAATCATCATAAACGTCATACCTTCAACACATTCATACATAAGTCAATTGAGCTTTAAAAGGGTGTCAACATGTATTTTTGCCCTTCGGCATGTGCTACATTGCACCTTGGCAACTCGCCACTTTTCCTACCAACTAGGTGATGAAGGGACTCACATTCACATCACCAACTAGGTGATGAAGAGTACAAGTAGTACTCTAATAAACAATTTTGCCCTTCGGCAAGTGATACATTGCACCTTGGCAACTCGCCACTCTTCCCACCATCTAGGTGATGAAGGAACTCACCTTCACATCACCAACTAGGTGATGAATAGTACAACTCTAATGAACAATTTAGCCCTTCGGCATGTGCCTCATTGTTTTCTAACAACTCGCCATTCTTTCCACCAACTAGGTGATGAATGGTACAATTTGTACCTTAAACAATTTTTTTTTTATCCTTCGGCAACCTGCCATCCATTCCACCAACCAGGTGATAAAGGAACCTACCTTCTTCCTACCAACTAGGTGGGGAATGGTACAACTCATACCTATGAACTCTTAGCTTTCACAAACAATGGAAAACCCTCAAGCCCTACAATTCAAAAGGTCAACAAGCTTAACTCAATTCAACTAGGGGAGCACTTAAGCCCAACAAAGGTAATAGTCAACAACAAAGGGTATTATTACAAGCCAACAAGGGCTTCAATGTATGTGTGGTGCTTCAACAAACCAACAAGGGCTTCAATGTATGTGCAATGCTTCAACAAGCCAACGAGGGCTTCAACGCATATATGATGTGTCAACCTAATATTGCTTACAATTCTCTTCGGCAAGTTATAAGCTTTACTAACCTGGAAAGCTACACATGGTATACAATGGCCAAATTTTTACAAGATTAATGTCATCGACATGTCTATCGCAATATCATGGTGGTCACTTGCCAAAGCTCTTCAACCATCTTACATCTACTTCAAGGCACTCAACAAGTACTTTAGTTCGAAGCTCTTCAGTAAGATTTAGACACCATCAAAGTTCAACGCACCAGAACGAGTTCCAACCTTCACTAGTGTTTAGCAAGGGACCAAATAAAGAAAAATTAAATTTATATGGTCTCGCAAGAACTTCAGACATTTCCCTCTTCAACAATGCAAACACATCAACCCTGGTGTGGGTTCCCAAAGGCATCGTTGAAAGGTAAATAAATTTATATAGCTTTTTGAGAGCTTCAAGCAACGCAAAAGCTCCAACTCTTCAATCACTTAGTTTGCAACTTGCAATATAAAGCATCATTAAGCATCGTGCACCTATACCAGAAAGTTAAGCATCAGAGCTTTGAAAATTATTTGAGCTCCCAGGGGTATGGTGCGAATGAAGCTAATTTATGGGTTTTTCAAAGCCGCAAACACTTTCTACTCTAACATTTACAAGAACTTCGAAGGCAAATGCTTCAACATTACTTCTTTGCTTCAACAAGTGTGAAAGAAGCTAACAAGAGCTTCGGTGTGTGTGATACTTCTGTAGGCCAACGAAGACTTCAAGCTATGTATAACATTTCAATTCAAACAAAGAACTACAATGGCAATCAAGGGGCAGCTTCGCACACTAATGATCACAAGTGTGCGAAGCAAAATCTATTTATATGATTCTCCTACCCCTCAACAATTGGAAAATAATCCAACAAGGGAAAAGCTTCGCACACTGATGATCACAAGTGTGCGAAGCAAAATCAATTTATATGGTTCTACAAAAGCTTCCCACATATGAAAGCCTAGAGCTTCCCACATGCAAAGGCCTAGAGCTTCCCACATGCGAAGGCCTAGAGCTTCCCACATGCGAAGGTCCAAAGCTTTACACATGCAAAGGTCCAAAGCTTCACACATGCAAAGGTTCAAAGCTTCCCACATGCGAAGGTCCAAAACTTCCCATATGCGAAGGTCCAAAACTTCCCACATGAGAAGGTCCAAAGCTTCCCACTTGTGAAGGTCTAAAGCTTCCCACATGTGAAGGTCCAAAGCTTCCCACATGTGAAGGCCTAGAGCTTCCCACATGCGAAGGTCCAAAGCTAGGCCTTCCCACATGCAAAGGTCTAAAGCTTCCCACATGCGAGGGCCTAGAGCTTCCCAAATGCAAAGGTCCAAAGCTTCCCACATGCGAAGGTCCAAAGCTTCCCACATGCGAAGGTCCAAAGCTTCCCACATGTGAAGGCCGAGAGCTTCCCACATGCGAAGGTCCAAAGCTTCCCACATGTGAAGGCCTAGAGCTTCCCACATGCAAAGGTCCAAAGCTTCCCACATGTAAAGGTCCAAAGCTTCCCACATGTAAAGGCCTAGAGCTTAACAATTGAAAAATAACCCAACAAGGGAAAAGCTTCGCACACTGATGATCACAAGTGTGCGAAGCAAAACCAATTTATATGGTTCTACAAGAGCTTCCCACATGTGAAGGCCTAGAGCTTCCCACATGTGAAGGTCCAAAGCTTCACACATGCGAAGGTCCAAAGCTTCCCACATGTAAAGGCCTAGAGCTTCCCACATACGAAGGTCCAAAACTTCCCACATGCGAAGGCCTAGAGCTTCCCACATGCGAAGGTCCAAAGCTTCCCACATGCGAGCAAGCCCAGAGCTCTACATGCGAAGGTCCAAAGCTTCCCACATGCGAAGGCCTAGAGCTTCCCATGCGAGAAGGCCTAGAGCTTCCCACATGCGAAGGTCCAAAGCTTCCCACATGTGAAGGCCTAGAGCTTCCCACATGCGAAGGTCAAGAGCTTCCCACATGCGAAGGTCTAAAAGCTTCACACTTACGAAGGTCAAAAAGCTTCAACTATAAGCTTCCAACAAGGGGCCACTCATGGAAGTAAGACTACAAATCTTTCAAGGGTGATACTCAATATTTTGGTACTTTGGCACTCAGGAAGATCAAGACCCTTCACTTGGCAATCCTCATCGATCGGAGACTTGGGGGGACTCCCATATATGTTACTACACCTCAGTACTCGAAAGTTTCGTGATTACTTAAGTCACTTGAATGTTACAAGTCCCCAACCGAGAAGTTTTTCCTCACTCGGGAACTTGGGGGAGCACTGTTTGTACCATACTTCACCAATCCCGAAACTACCAAGCACCGGTCAACTTTGTACCTTCAGAGACCTACTGAAGGGTTCGCGCTGAGGCGCTCCTGCCGAAGCACATGAGTTTCTCTCCAACCAAGAGGCCAATCACAACATGACACGTGTCAACACGGACGAAAACAGGGGACTCTTCTAAACTATAAAAGAAGATCATTCTCCCACAATTAAGCTCATGATCTTAGACCTTCTAATCCCTTATTAGAACTCACTAATGATGATTATGCCTAATCCCACGTATCATGTAAACTCTACATTATTAATGAGAACTCCTCTACCTTCGTGGACGTAACCCAACTTAGGGTGAACCACGTACATCTCGTGTTTGCTTCCCATCTCTAACACATCATACATTATCTCCACTCGATGACCTGAACAATCTAGCGAAGGTCATCTCACCTTGACACTTTATGTTGTTCCAAAGTCCACTCGATTTTGTGCATCAACAGTCACATTGTTTCTTCTCGTGGAATTAAAGTTGATAAGGCTAAAATTGAATTAATTGCAAAATTGCCTGTTCCAAAGACCATAAAAGATGTTAGATCCTTTTTAGGTCATGCTGGTTTTTTATAGGAGATTTATCAAGAATTTTAGTTCGATATCTAAACCATTGTGTAATCTCTTATTAAAAGATTCTGCTTTTGAATGGACTGATGCAAGTCAAGTTGCTTTTGATAAATTAATTAGCATGTTAACTTCTGCACCTATCATGCAGCCACCTGACTGGAGTTTGCCTTTTGAAATTATGTGTGATACAAGTGACTATGCCATTGGGGCTGTTTTGGGGCAACGAAAGGATAAGAAACAATCTGTTATTTATTATGCAATTAGTAGGACTTTGAATAGTGCTCAACTGAAATATTCAACAACTGAAAAGGAACTTCTTGCTGTAGTATTTGCATTGGATAAATTTCGTACTTATCTTGTTGGTTCCCCCATTATTGTTTATAGTGACCATGCAGCCCTCAAATACCTTCTTACTAAGAAGGATGCGAAAGCTCGTTTGATCAGGTGAATTCTCTTACTCCAAGAATTTGACATCACCATCAAAGACAAAAAAGGAGTAGAGAATGTGGTGGCAAATCATTTGTCCAAATTGGTTTTTGATGATTCTTCTAACTCGACACCCATTAATGATTCTTTTCCTGATGAGCAATTGTTTTCTGTTTTGGAATTACCTTGGTTTGCTAACATAGTTAACTTCCTTGCTACAGGTGAAATTCCAGCTCATTGGGGTGCGCAGGATATTAAAAAATTTCTGATCGAGGTACGAAATTTCTTTTGGGATGATCCGTATCTGTTTAAATATTGCCCAGACCAAATAATTAGGGGATGTGTGCCTGATCATAAATCAATGCCATACTTTCTTTTTGTCACAATGAGGCATGTGGTGGTCATTTTTCCGTTAAAAAAACTGCTGCGAAAATTTTGCAATGTGAATTTTATTGGCCTACTATTTTCAAAGATACTTATGCTTTTTGTCGAACTCGTGATCGTTGTCAAAAGTTGGGTGTCATAACTTGTAGAAATATGATGCCTTTGAATCCCATTTTAGTGATTGAACTGTTTGATTGTTGGGATATTGATTTTATGGGACGGCCGGTTTCCTATTTTTTTTTGGATATTTATATATCTTGGTAGGTGTTGATTATGTTTCAAAATGGGTCGAGGCTGTTCCATGTAGGAAAAATGATCATACAACTGTTTTGCGATTTTTAAAAGAAAATATTTTTTCCCGATTTGGAACACCTCAATCGGGCTATTATTAGTGATGGGGGTAAACATTTTTGTAATAAACCTTTTGAAGCTTTAATTAAAAAATACGGTATTACGTACTCACAAGGTGGCTACCCCCTATCACCCACAAACAAGTGGCCAAGTTGAGCTTGCCAATCGGGACATAAAACAAATTTTGGAAAAAACAGTTAACCCAAATCGCAAAGATTGGTCTATCTGACTAACCGATGCGCTCTGGGCTTATCGTACAACTTTTAAAACCCTGCTTGGTATGTCTCCCTATAGACTAGTTTATGGGAAACCTTGTCACTTGCCTGTGGAATTGGAACACAAGGCTTACTGGGCTATTAAGATGTTCAATTTTAATTTGGATGTTAACGTTGCTGGTTTGAATCGAAAACTTCAATTGAATGAATTGGCAGAAATTAGGAATGAGGCCTATGAAAGTTCTAAAATTTACAAGGAACGGATGAAAGTTTTTCATGATAGAAATATTTTAAGGAAAACTTTTGAGCCTTTACAAAAAGTTCTCTTGTACAATTTGAGATTGCATATGTTTCCTGGAAAACTTCGTTCTAGATATATGGACCTTATGCTGTGAAAGGAGTCTTTCCTTTTGGAGCTGTGGAGGTCGAGGATCCCAAGAATGGTAATGTGTTTAAAGTTAATGGTCAGCGTCTTAAACCCTTTTTGCAAAATATTGCTTTGCATGACGGGACCATTAATGCTTTAAAAGATCCTGTTTATCAGGACTGATTTCATTACTCTAGCCCAAGTTTTCTTTTATTTTTTCTGTTTTGTTTGTTTGGTTTCTATTTCAGTTTGTTGATGTGTAGCTGACAAGTGGCTGGAAGATTTTAGAAGCATTCTTCAACCTTTAGGTGTAATCATTCCTTAATCTTTTGCTCAACTTAAATTGCGTATCTTCGTTGCTTATTATTCTCTTGGATACTAACATTGAGGACAATGTCAGTTTTAAGTTGGGGGGAGTGGAAGTATCTTTTAATTGCTTTTAGCAACAAGCCTGATTAGTTTTCATTTTTTTTCTTCTTTTAATTTTCGTCATTAAAAAAAAAAGCCCAAAAGGATATGTCTTGTTGACTGTTTTTAATTAGATTTTTGTTAGTTTTCCAACCCAGTGATAATATTGAATTGAATTATATACATGGTAATTGAGAAAGTAGTGAGCATGTTTTAAGTGAGGTGCTTTATTCTCTTCTTAGCTTTTTACATGTTCGATTATCTTTGGAAATAAATGCACATAGCCATCCTATTGTGAAACTAAAGCATGATTTAAAGAATAATATGTGGATATAGTGATCTTATGTAACCTTGTGAGTTTTTGAGCCTATATGATTGAACCACTATGCATCAATCACGTTTTATTCTTGTGCGTATGATCTCATATTTACATGTATCTCTAGAACTTGCTTTAAACCACTCGAACATATTTCAATTCATGTAATAACTTGAAAGTGATTAAGGCGTTTAGGATTCCCACCATGGCCAAATAAGCTAGTGTCCTTGATACATTATCCCTTAGATAAACCATTTGAGCCTAAATAAGCATGTTCTTTCATCACCCATGTTATCCTTTACCCATAAACTTAAACACTTATATCTTACCCTAGTATGGAAGTTTGTAAAGCGAAAAGTCTGAAAGGAGAGCGCCATATTTGTTGGTATCGAAGCTAGTTTTTATTTGTTCTATTTATTTTTTTTATCAAAAAAAAAAAAGAAGAGAAAAAAATAATAATAAAAAAACAATCTTGCTGAATTGAATGAAGTCTGAGACCCAACACAATGAAACTTGGTCTCCTTTAAAGTGTATAACGTGTTATGTTGTTTTGTTCAAAGTTTTGGTGATGCCGTTGAAGATACAAGAGACTTTGCAATCAGTTATGTTCATCATGTGCTTTACTAATTTTCATAGACTCTTTGTTTTTCCCATTCCTTTAATTTCTTTCTTTTAACCTTAACCCCAAGCCCCATTACAACCTTAATAAAGACCTTTTGCTTCAAGTACTTATTCAATTTTGATAGTGGGATAGGTGGACAAGCAAGCATATGGCGGCAAGTTTTTATGAGATCACTTGAGCGAAACACATTAACCTAGATATATTGTGTGCATGAGTGTATACTCTGTGAGGGACTATCACTTGTTTGCATATTGTGATTTAAAGGAGTTTTCGAATCACATTGGTATTGCTATTTCACACACATTACACTCCAAGGATATTTGAAAAGTTGCTGCTAATATTTGAATGATGTGGATTCACTTGCTTTATGCTTATTAAGATTCTTGATTATCATGTGCATTTGAATGAAATTCTTTGAGGGTTACCTAGGGGGACGCTAATTTTTCCATGTTAATTCTTGTTTTTTTTAGTTGGTGCTGGAGTTTGCTTTTTTTTTTTAGTCGCTTGAATTGCTAGAGACTAGCAATAAGCTAGTTGGGGGATGTGATAATTGCTCAATAGTGCATGTCTAATGCGCTTTCATTATTCCATTAAGTGTTTTTCTCTAGTAATTTATCGGACTTGCACTTTATTATGTATAAATGGTCAAATAGGCTTTATATCTAATTCGTTTAATTTTGACCTATGTTAATGTGCAGAACCATGGGAATGATGTATGGAAAACAAAAGATGAGAAAAGTGTGGATGAATTTTCGGCAAAAAAATAAGATAATAAGAAGAGAGTTGGGCTAGGGATAAAGAGCCCATATTAGAAGTTGAGTTTGTGCAACTATTGTTGACACACCCCACCCTCGATACCCACGTGGATACCGAATGCGGGCGTGCTGGCCGACACTCGTAAGTGACGAAGCCATTAAATGCATGACAACACTTAGTGGAAACAAAATTAAAATACTATTAAGTTTGCGGAAATCAATGTCAATATGCATATGGTTTAGAGCGTACTAATTTGAACAGCGGAAACAAAATAATAAAATAAGTTCCTAGAATCTCTATCCATAACAGGGATGGATATTATTATAGAAACTGAAAAGAAAAGATAAATCCCTACATGGTCAGGATAAATGATCAGAGCTGCCACGCAGATGCCTCGACTTCGCCTGATGCACTATCACTATGTCCTGAAGGGGGCGCAAAAACAAAAGTGTGAGTGGACAAAAATCAAAGTTTTCGCAAAACCTTTCTCTTTTCAATATACTAACCCCCTGTTTGAAATCCAGTATAATCGTAAAAACATACTATCATAATATAGTTCAAAGGGTACTTCATGAGTATAACTGAAACACTTAAAAGTATAATATTCGTAAATCACCATTCGTAATTCCAATAAAATATACAAGGGAAAACCAACACAGGGTATATGCACGATCACCCATGTACGGGTTGAGGAACAGCGTTATCCATTAATTTGTACTCCTAGTACCACACACATGTAAGCACTTACGCCGCAGCGCGCCACACCCGAGTCCTTACGTAGTGGGGCCTTTTCCCCATAAACAAAAATAAACGTAAGACAAGCTTGCACTAAGGTATTTACCGGACAATACCCCTGGAGTACAGTGCGTGTGACCCAAACATGTGAGACTTGTCCTACGGCCGTGAGACGGTACTACAACGTAGTGAAAGCATACCAAGTGTGTTTGAAAACATACATACATACTCATGTGTTTAGATATAGGATACAAGATTCCTTTCATAATTCCCAAATATTTAATATCGCATAAATAATATCTTTTCTCAAAATCACATATCAAATACCATTTCATATTTATGCAAAAGTAAGATCATAGTGTAAACCATTTCATAAGGTATATCCATACTTTGGTATAATACCACAATCACCATTTAAATCCATTTCCCAATTTGTAATCATAAATAAATTAAATATGGTTGCATAAACAATTATCAACACGTATATATATTTATAATTAAATATATATAAATAAAAATGCTTTGAAAACCATTTAAAACTATATAGAAATCAAATCCATATTCATTTCCAACTCGAATAGGCTCGCACTCTTCTCAAGTAGCTTGGAAAACCATTACACATTGCTAGATGCCAATCTTGGTTTGTGGAAGTCTTAAAGATTAATGACAACCAATTATCAACAAGGAGAATTGAAAGCAAGTTTCACCCACAATCAATTAGCAGAGTTTTAATTGCCCACCCGCTCTTGTTAGTTATAACCAAATAGATTGCAATAGCTATGAAGCACCTAGATATGGGAGCATGAAGGATTTGGGAGCGTGAAACTCAAAGAATCCCGATTTGGGAGCAACAAGGGATTCATCTATTAAAAAATTATTAAAAATATTGAAATATATATATATATATATATATATATAAGTAAAATGTGCAAATTTACATATATTATCCAAAAGCAAATTAAAACACATTTTATAAAATAAATAAAGAAAATGAAAACTGATCCCGCATCTTTCAAAAATTGTATTTGATAATGTTCTGTGTGGGATGAGGAATCTCTTTTTTTTTTTTGAAGCATATGTTTGAAAATTTCATGAAGTAATCATATTCACATGTTGGACATTTGAAACATGATTTGCCACATTATCTCCACAATCGTTATTCGCATATAGAAATCTTCTTCACATTTCTTGTTGAGCTTATTTCAATAATCTTTTTAAACTTGTCTTGTCCTTTCTGTGCATGCTCGCTTTTTCCACAATATCATCCGCCCATAGTGTCGCCATGCAGATCTTTATTGTGTAACTAAAAGAGCTGCGTATAGATGAAAATCAAACACCTGGCTATATGACTCAATATCACTTCCTAATTCATCAATAGGTTGTGAAACTACCTGTGTGGTTGAAGAAATTGAAATAGTATAAGTCGCTCACCATGATGAGTCCATGTGGGTATAATTGTATATATTTCCATATCTACATAAATTTTGTCGAAGCCTCGAATGACTTCAATCCACAATTATTACAATTTAGCATAAGCACTTAGTATAATTCTAATGGTAGTTACTCATTTCCTCGTAATCGGAATCAAAATTGAGAATTGAATTCCTGGGACGAGTACTCCTCTATTTACTAAGCACATAGCACCCCACCGCTGCTCAATTGCAAGGCAGCTCAAATTTACCCTCCAACCCAAAAAAAAGTTGTCGCACCTGCCCAATTGGTAGTAAGAGGCCCAAGCAAGCCCATCCTCAAGCTCAAGCCGACACACCCCACCCTCGATACCCACGTGGATACCGAAAGGAGCAGCGTTGGCCAACACTGAAGTGGATTTCAAGCCATTAAATGCATGGACAACATCATAGTGGAAACAAAATTAAAATACTAAGCTGGGCGGAATTCAACGTCATCATGGCATATGGTTCGGGAGCGTACTCAATTTTTGAAACATCAGCCGGAAAACAAATGATAAAATGAGTTCTAGAATCTCTATCCATAACAGGGATGGATATTATTATAAAAACCGAAAGCAGAAAAGGTAGATCCCTTACATGGTCGGGATGCATGGGATCGGAGCTGCTAACAAAATCTCGACCGGGCGCGCATGCACTATCACTATGTCCTCGCGGGGCGAACAAAAGTGCGAAAGTGGACAAAAATCAAAGCTGCAAAACCATACTTTTTCAACATATTATTAACCCCTGGCTGAAAAACATTAATCATAGAAATATACTACCATAGTATCTTTCAAAAATACTTTAAACGATAATCAAACATATCAAAAGATATAATATCCATAAATCACAATTTCATAATTCCAATAAAATATAAGGGAAACCAACATTGCATATGCGCGATCACCCAGCGTACTGCTGTTGAGGAACAGCTCTCAATCACCGCATGCTAATTTTTACGCTATCCATTAATTTGTACTCCTAGTACCACACACATGGGCACTAGGCCAGCAGCTGTCACACCCGAAGTCCCATGAAGGGGCCTTTTCCCATAAACAACAATAAACGAAGATGTTTTTGCACTATATTTACCGACAATACCCTCAAGACAAAAGGCGTGTGACCCAAACATGTGACTTGTCCTATGGCCATGAGAATCCGAGACTACAAACGTAGTGAAAGTGACAACATTGTTTGAAAACATACATACATACTCATGTATAGTTATAGGAGCCAAAATCCCATTCATAATTCCCAAATCAAGTATGGTACAAATAAATATTTCCCCAAACCATATAATAAAATATCATTTAATAAACCAAAAGTGATATCGTAGGTGTAAACCATTTCAAATGTATAATCATACTTTGGTATAAAACCACAATCACCATTTAAATTCATATCCCAATATATAACCATAAATAAAACAAATATCGTTGCATAAACAATTATCAACATGTATATATATTTATAAATAAATATATATAAATAAAACATGCTTTGAAAACCATTTAAAACTATATAGAAATCAACCATATTCATTTCCAAATCATAAACCATTTAATAAAGCAAAAGTCCATTCACAGTGATCGTAGTGGAAATTCCTGTTGCCCTCCCTGTGCGACTAGAAGAATTACCTATTTAATATTAGTGGGAACAAATGCTAGAACTTCCTAAAATAAATTAAAAATAGGCCTTAAAGAAAAACCAAAATATTATTATTTCAGCTTAAAATCTGTTTCGAAAAACGATTCCCAGAGTTCGAACCCTTTACCGCCGCTGGGCCCACTGCTGCCGGCTGGCCGGCCAAGGCGCTGGCCGCAAGCGCCGCTATCGCCACGAAACGTCGGATGCGCGCCGCTACACGCCGGCGGTGGCTTTCACGCCGTGCCAGGCATCGCCATGGCACGCGTCGCCACGCCGCTGGCGCTTGTCTTCCACGCTACCGGGCATCGCGTCACCCACACGCCACGCTGGGGCCAGTTCTCGCACCACGCCGGGACGCTGCCCACGCGCCGTCGACGGCCGCCGGCAGCGTTAATCTTAATACACTCTTTAACGGAAGATGCAGACGCCAGTGCTAGGGAATATTATCTGCTACTGCTAACGGAATATTCCCCGTCTTTCTTTCCTTTCGCGCCGTCGCCCGAGTCGCCGCCGATTCGCCTAATTTCTCGAAAAATGCCGATTAAGTCCCTTAAAACTTCGTAATTCATAACTCCCTGCTCTCACAATTGAACGTACATATATCAAATTGAAGGTAGCTGAGGGAGCAGAATATTTTCATACCAATTTGAGGGGCCGGGAAAAATGGCCGGAGATGGCCTGAAATTGGCCGGAAAGCTCGGGAAACCCTAATTCGTTTCTTCCTTCAAAAACCGCACCAAATCGGACGCGTTTCTTTTATATCGATTTGAACCTTACTCAATCCAATAACAAAACCAATGGCAATGGTTTCGAGGCTTACCTTGGTCTGGTTTCTGTACGTAAATGGGATGCATGCAGCTTCAAAACTCGTGCTCCGACGTTGGTTTGAACGCGTCGTGCTCGAGTTTGGAGATTCCAGATCGTGTTACCCTGGCCCAAAAATGCAGATTGGCGAGGATCGCAAGCAGTATGAATTTTGGGCTGACATTACGCTTTTAGATTCGTCCCACAGCTTAGAGTTCTTCGGTACTGCTTTTGGCTTCGAGAGAGAAAAATGAGAGAAAGAGTAGCAGAGAGAGAATAACGTGCATTATGGAAAAAGCATTTTTGCCGTGGTAGCCAGCCAGCAAACCCTAATTCCCATATTACGAGCGGTAAATTACCAAAATGCCCCCTACACTTCCAAAGTTCCAGAATTGTTCGCTTGAACTCCAATTGAGTTCTCGCTTGCGCCCACTTGTTCGTGCCGACGAGCACACCCAGAATATGTAAAGAAATAAATTTTTACAAGTCGTCACGAAAGTCAACAAAAAAGTCAATATCGACCACTAGTATTTTGCAATTTCTCATGTGTACCTTGGGACTAGTTGTAACACAAGCAATTTGTGCCCCGAGCTTGCGCGACAAAGTAGCCGATGTCATGCCGACGCACCCCACGTTTATTATTTTTTTGTATCAAAGCTCGTGGCACGCGACGCTGCGGCCGGGAGAGTTGGGGCGACATTTTTGTCGCAGGGGACCCACGTCGCCGGGCCACGCGAGCCATCGCCTTTATGACGGGCGCTTGCAGACGTTGCATACAATCACGCTTCCAATCATGCCAGAAATCCCTCGCCTCCCGCTGTAGTAAAGCCTCTGAGGTCACTGAGGTGTGGGTTGGCTAAGGTACTCCGCTTGTTATAGCTTCTCGATTACAGCAAAACCTATTAAGGACCTCCAAGACAATGGATTCTTACCATTCTCGCGCAGACCTCATCAACCGAACCGCGTAGATGCAATCTTCATCAAGCATTCGCGCAGCGGTAGCCGTGAATTTTTTTCGCCGTGGTTAGCCACTCCAAACATTGGCAAAGGTCCCTCTTGAACAAAGTAACATCATGGCTGCAAATAGCACCATGACTTTGCCAACAATTGTGGTCACATTCTAAATCTTGTTCGAAAAACACCTTCCGTATAAATAATTTGGGATAAAGTAATCTTCAAGAGATTCTCAAATTCCCGAACTCCCCTTGGTCAGATGTCGGCTCACTAACGCTCTGAACCACCGCTGTTGGCGTTTGCATCAATTGCCGCCATCGCTTGAATCATTTTGACTGGTTAATGATTACCTTGCGGGCGACTTCTTTGACTTGTGCTTCATCTTTCGCTTCCATTTCTTCTTCTATCACCGTTCTTCTAACCTTCTCTAGTTAGACATTGTTGGAAAGAACTTTTCTCCGTAAAAACTAGGAATTGAGATGAGTGGGGAGTATGCAGAGATTGGTGTGGAGTAGTCAGTGGGGGTTTCAAGAGTTTTTATGGAGAAATTTGAGGAATTAAGAGATCAATAATGACACGTGGCACTACGTGATTGGTTGGAGAATCTCATCAAAAATTGCTATGAAATTTTTAATAGATAATGACATCGGTCACTACATGATTGCTGAGAATCTCATAAAAAATTTGCTCTAAGATTTTTAATACATAATGACACGGTCGTGACGAGTGGCTGAAATCTCATCGCAATCGGTAATGGGATAATGACAAGTCTCTTGATAAGGCCAACAAAGCATAAAAATAAAATTTCCTTACCCTTGCTCAATCTGTGGAGTTGCACAAAGGCAAGTACTATTTCTTGAAGGGCAATCGCTGCCTCGTCTCTCGCTTCCCCTCTAACTGTGGAAGTGCTCTTAGGGAATTAAAAATAAGTGCCCCCACACAACTTAGAACTAACTATTCATTTTGAGTGAATTGACCTTTCATGGAGGTGGTGTTCGTACTTCCCTGTAGTTGTAGGATTCCACACTGATTTTCTTTTACCTATTATGCCCCCACTCTGGTTTTTTAAATTCTAAAATTGCTCTTCACATTAATCCAACAAACCGATCTACATTCCCGCTTAGCACCACACCTTTCCTCACCATCGCACCCACTTTTGCCTAGCACCACAATCCGCACTAACGCAACCACTACCCACCATTTCTTTCTCTATGTTTACCCTTAAGAACCAGAGAAATTTGATATTGAAAAACTACAAAAAATCAATAGATAAAAGAAAAGAGTGCCTTTGATTGCTTCAAATTAGATCAAGAATTCGATTTATGAAGAGAGGCTGTGAATTCTAGACTAAGATCTCCGTGATTAAGTGCGAGGGTCACATTTTGACTATAGGAAAATAAGGCACCTTTTGTTGTATAGCTTAGAGTTCTAAATCCTTATGTAAGCTACTAGTATCATTACACTTTTGTTCCATTTAATATATAAGTAATGCTCTTATTTCATTTTTTATTTTATTTGTTGCATTGTGATTAGAGTAGAAGTTTCTAATTCTATAAATTGGATGTGATCTACGCCCTTTGCTAAAATAATAACACCGCATCAGGGTATGACAACTCATCTCCCTTTTCACATCTTTACCTTAGGGTATTTTAATTTATAGGTCCATTATTTTGGGACTAGGAGATTATGTCTAAAATGAAGAAGAAAATAATAAAAAGCAAATGGTTGAAGGCCACCCCGTGGTGATGACTTTGTTTAAAAATAAAGTGTAGCTTCAAGAGATATGTAATACATATTCCTCTTCCTCTCTTTTCTCAAATTTAGTATTAAGGTTCATCAATCCTTAGGCCTTGGAAGTAATTGCAACATAAATTGGTTTTGAGTTCACGCCTCTTTAGCTCGCCTTTAATTAATTTTAAGTATATGACATTCAAATAATCCTCTTTTTTGTATATTCATTGATGAGGTAAGTGAATAAGTATACAATACAAGAATAAGTGCCTTATTTGGGTTTTGATAAAACTTCTTGCCGATTTAACCCAATAAAGGAAAAGAGTGTCCCACACCAAATCAATCTGCTTCATTGAAAGATCATACCTTGCCAGCCTATGTGCATCCTTCATTTACTCTTGTTCAACAAATAATCCTCTATTTTAACAAAGTTTTTCCTTCCGTATAGTCCTTTCAATTGACTAACAATTAGATAAAGATGTGGAACTTGAAGCTTGATGGATCATTAAAAGTCATTGAACTTTGAGTTGTAAATCTATATTAGTTACTAAACTTTTAAAACTTGATGACATGTTGATTTTAGAATGATAAGAAAATAAAATATGTAGCTAATTATAAAACTCTTTGTTGGTAATTGGCTAACAAAGTTGAAATTGTATGCAGAAAGAAAAAATGGATTAGTTTAGGTTAAAACCACAACCAAACCGTTAAAACATCATATTCGCTTGATTCGTATTCCTGTAGATTTTGTTAAAACGAATCAATAAAAATCTATGATATTATAATTGATTTGATCGTAAATTGTAGAAGGTTAAACAGATTCAATCCTAACCGCCTAGGTTTCTTTAGGTTTAGGTGTGGTGGTAGAAGAAGATTACGTTATGTGGTGGTGGTTGGATTTTCAAATGTGGTTTTTTGTTTGTTTGGGAATTCACCCAAAATAGTCGAGATTAAAATCGAATTGCCAAAATAAACAACTTTAGGCTCATTGCTAATATAATCAATTTTAGACATTGAAAAGACTAAAAATAATTTCTTCCACAACTCTTTCTTCCCGACTCCTCCTCCCAAACCCAAATCTCTCCCGCCGTCTCACTTTCCTGCCAGCCCACGTGGTTGTACTATTACGATTTGAAGCTCTATACCTACCGGCAGCCTTGTCCTATTTGACCCCGCCTGGCCTTCTTCGCCATGTGCCTCCCCAATCTTGACCTCTCCTTCTCTAATTGTGCCCTTATCAAGAACAAGTGATGGTCTACCTTCGAATTGAGCTACATCCAACCCACATGACCTCGTTTCCTCGCTTTTCTTTGCCGCTCAATTAATCTAAGCTGTTTTATAGATGAGAAGATTTAGATAATATGTTGATACAAGAGTAATACGCCGTCTATATCGGTTACCTGTTGACATAATGCCGATACGTGGGGAATGAGAAAGCGAGAGGAGTCATGGAAGCGGTAATTTAGACATTTTCTCCCCATCAATACATTGTTTATATTGTAGTTCGTAGTCTATAGACTATTTTGTTAACACTTTGAAATTAGACTATTTTGGCTAATTTCTTTTGTTTCTGGAGTATATATTTTTTAAAAAATTTGGGATGAAATTAATAGAAAATTTGAAGGGTGAGTTGACCAAAAAAGAAACACGAAAGATAGGATCTTCGAGAATGCAAATATTATTAAAGTTCAAGCACCAAAGTGCAATCCAAGTATAGTCGAGGGACCATCGTTCCAATTTAGCGCTTTTCTCCTTTCCCCTTTCCCGTAGGCGGTGACAGAGAAAAACAGTGGCTGTGATGGCCAGAAGCAGCCAATCAAAATCTACTCGTATTATTACTATAGCAACGAAGGCTATATTTCCTCGAACAAATTAGGGCTTATTGAACCGTCGCGGAGTGGGCTGAGAGACTGAGAGCCGCCGTACAAATTAGGCTGTGAGCGGTTTGGCTGCAATTGAAGACCTAATCGGCGACGGCCGCCGGCTGCCTGTTCTGGCAAGACCTAGGTCATCTGTTCGACCTTAAAAGTACATGGACCACCGGAGGCAGCCCAAGAATTCCTCTCTCCTACTCCAACCTTTTCAATCTTGAGGTTTGTCACTTCAATTTTCTCACATGGGTTCTCGCCATTGTTTGCTCGAATTACTGCGTTTATTGTCCTCTTTGCTTTGCTTTGAAACTTGGTAAATTTTGTGCTTTAATGTTTGGGTAATTCACTTGTTTTTGAATTGGGAATGTTGAATTTTGTTTTTTTGAACTGAAGCATGTTGATTTAAGGTATACGTCTTTGATGAACTTTCAAAGTTCCACGACCCGATGACGATTTCGACATTGCGGAAATAGTAGCTTCAGGATGAGAGCAGAGGTAGCCAAAGGCAGGGCAGTGTGTCTTAATTTTGGAGTTTGAGCTTTTATGACCAATTTTATTTGCTTTTTTTTCTTAAAAATTTGCATGTGTTATACATTGTGTATGGTTGTTATTGGTTGAATGGAGATTTGCGGACTTATACATGTGCATGCTTGTGATTTTTCGCCGGTTGCATGTGTAGATGGAGCTGTAGGTAATGGATGATGTTCGACAGAGAACTGAGTTCGCAAAGTGAAAAAGGCGATCCCAAAATAGTGACTATGAGGACGATGGCAGTTATTATGGGACACGCATTACAGAGGAAAGCAAAATCGATCAATGCTTGAGAACACATTCAGAAGTACAAAAGGAGGTTCAAGGATTCCCGTCAAGTCCTGCACCAATTCAGACAGGGATTCCAGTTAAGGGTGGAAAATCTAGGAACTGGGGCAATGAGCACCGGGAGGGTTATATGAAATGGAAAACCTCATCAGAGTGGGCTCACTGATTCTAATCCTCAAAAACAGGAATCACCATGATGCAGATTTGGCACCACAACGTGGCATCGATAAGTTTGCTTTCCTCCAGTTTCCTTTTCAGCGTGGGTTATTCCAATTGCTAAATTATTTGATTATTATATTTTCATCTCTGTATTTCATGCAGAATAATCTATGAACCTCCTTATCTAGATATAGGAGATGGTATCACTTACAGGATTCCATCAATTTACATAAGCTGGTGTCATCTTTGCACTTACCAAGCTTCAGATTTTCGGTGAGGAAGCTTACTAAGAGGCACATTGGACTTGGGATCCTTGGCAGAAATGATGACCAGTGACAAAAGGTTGGGGGCTAAAAACCAGGCAGGATGGGTGATCCCCAGCCCCAGTATGAATCCCTTCAAGCTAGACTAAAGGCATTGTCCACTTCAATTCAGCCTCAAAAGTTCAGCCTCACAATCTTGATATTGGGTTAAACTCTTCCATCCCAGAGGGTGCAGCTGGAAATATAAAGAGGTCTATTTTGTCTGAAGGTGGTGTTTTACAGGTCTACTATGTGAAAGTTTTGGGAGAAGGAGACACATATGAGGTTTGTGTTCCTTCACTTATTATTATCTCGTGTGACAATAATGTTTCTTTGCTGGTGGGTATAGGCTGGGTTGTGGGTGTGTCTTCCTTTCATATGACATCTTGTGCTGCTTTCTCTCATTAGTCGTTTTGTCCTGCAGATCATTGAAATCCTAAGCTCCACCAAGAAGCAAAAAGTTAGTTAAAGACCCTTCTGTGATTGAGAAGGAGGAAAAATGGATAAGATTGGGAAAAAGTTTGGGTGCAAACATAGTAAGAAGAGACATGCCAAGGCATCATAGGATTTTTCTTTAATTTTCACCAGAGGCAACTAGGTTATGCTAAGAGGGTCTCAGAGAATCGTGTCAAAGTAGAGGTACTTAAAATGTGTACGCCCCATGTAGTTCTCTCTTCTACTTGTTTCCTGCACAGAATGTGAGATGTGGATTTCTGATATGTCCAAACTGGGGATTGATTTTCATCAGGGATATTACTTGTAGTACTTATACTGAAGCTGTTGACTCTTTTATTTTTTGTAGGTGAATTGAAGGTCAGTACTTTTAAATTGATGAGGGGTGCTGCACTGTGACAAGGAAACTAGCCAGAGATATGCTACTATTTTGGAAGAGAATAGATAAAGAGATGGTATCCTTCCTTTCTCCTCTGTGAAATGCATTAGTACAATAAGTATATGTGCATGAAAATATAAAAGCATGTCTTTTTCATCCTATTGATTTTAAATTTAGTCATCTTTAATGATGTGTAGTTGGCGTGAAATTCATACTCTTTAAAACTTGGCTATGTTTTATTTTAATTTTAAATATGACACTTGCAGGCAAGAAGTGAGGAGGAAAGAGGAGAAAGAAGCAGCTGAAGCTTGAGGCGCGAACAGGAGCTTCGAGAAGCAAGAGACAACAGCAAAGGCTCAATTTTTCTTTTATACAGCAAACTGAACTTTACAGTCACTTTATGCAGAACAAGTCAAGTTCACAGCCATCTGAAGATCTGCCTGTCAGTGATGAAAAGACGAAAAAGCATCCTTTGAGCTCCTCAGATGACGAAACTAATGAGGAAGAAGACCCTGATAGGAGGTTGAACTTCAGATGAGGCTTTTAAAGCTGCTCAAGATGCAGTTTCAAAGCAGAAAAAGATAACTAGTGGAATTTGATAAATAGTATTTGAAGCTGCGTAGCGATGTTGAACCTGAGGCAGCACAGGACGCTGCTGAGCCAGCATATAGATCTACATAACCCGTCAGTTACTCTTTCCTTTGTCATTGTTTTAGTCTTGTCTTCTGATTGTATCAGGAAATGGAGGCAAGGCTTTTCAGTCAAATTGATGTATTTCTATTATTATATGTGCAGTTCCACAAATGCCTGTAACATCAACTGTTCAGACTGCCGAGTTATTTAAAGGATCCCTTAAAGAATATCAGCTAAAAGGCTCCAGTGGCTGGTTAATTGTTACAGGAGTAGGTTAAGTTAGTCTGTACCCAAATGGATACACATAATATGTACATGTACAGTTTAAATTCCTGGATTCCTTCTCTTGATTTATTGTTTAGAGGGTTTATTTTCTTCTTTCTTTTTCCTTTCTTCCATTTATCATTTAAATGGCATCCTTGCTGATGAGATGGGCCTAGGAAAGACCATCCAGGGCCATGGCATTTTTGGCATTTGGCTGAGGTAATAATAGTTCAACACTTGGTGTTTCATGCATAATGATTGTCTTTGATGTAACTTGGGTTTCCTGTCCCATTCAGGAGAAAATATTTGGGGCCTTTTTCTGGTTGTTGCTCCCCCTGCCTCTGTCTTGAAACAACTGGGCTGATGAAATTAGTCGCTTTCTGCCCGGACTTAAAAACTCTTCCATACTGGGGAGGACTCAACGAGCAGGTACTTAGGAAAAAGATCAACGCCAAAAACTTTACCGCAGGTAATTTTCTTTGTCCTTTGCTATTATTTTACATTTTCAAGAGAAAGCAATACGTGGTGATAACTGGCTTGGTCTTGAAGTATACCAGTGCTTGAGATGGTGTCTGAGCTGGCTTGCAACACTTTGAGGCCTTAGGTGATCAAGCTAAGTGGCTTTACCCATGAGCCGGCTCTCAGATGGTGTCCTATTTCATTAATTTGTATCTTGGTATTTGTTTTTGTGTTAGAGATTTTAGCTATTGAAGTATGACTGTACAATTTACTATGGCTAACCTTACAAGGAAGCTTACAGCAATACACATGGTTTTTTATATTGTTGTGTTAGCATTCCTTGTGCAGAAAAATATGACAATAGGGGATTAACTGATTCTTTTGAGATTTGGGCAACCAAAAAGTAAAGCAAAATTTGTTGAAGCACAAAACTATATACATCATAGAAAGTAAGTTGGCACTTCCCAAAAGTCATTCTGCACTTCTCCCTAGTGATTTCTTCCCTAAATTTCTCATGGGGAGTGCAGGATTGACCATTTTGGAGACAGCCAATAACAGCACCCAAGTAAAACCATATTGATTTAATTGTTTGTGCAAGCAACACATATAATACGTTAGAAGGGACCATTAGGGAACAAAATAGGATAGTATGCTTGCCTCCGCCAAATCAATCTGCATGTTGTCATGTGTGTTGCTGAACTCTTCATTTTGTCTTGAGTTGGTCTCTTGATTTTGTTCCTTTTCTTTCCCTTTTCTTCACCAAGTAAAACTTACTTGTATGGGTGGAACCTAAATACAGTTATAGGAATTAAATCTGAGTTAATTGAAAACTAAAAGAAACTGCAAATTGAAATTTTCCAAGAAAAAAGCAGAAATGCGCATTTCCTTGAGGACCACTCAAGCAGTTGAACTTCCAACTTAGTAAAGAATACTGCACCCTTTAAAAACACTTTTCTTTGTTTACGATTTATATGCAAAGCATTGGAGTCGTCCACCCGAGCAATCCCATGTTTTTATTTCCCATTATTGATTAAATTATTGGTTTTGTTTTTTTTAAATTTCTTTGCAGGGATGCCGGTTTCACATTCTCATTACCAGCTACCAGCTACTAGTGGCTGATGAAAAGTATTTTAAACGTGAAATGGCAGTATATGGTATTAGATGAAGTCAAGCAATCAAAAGTTCTAACAGGTTTACCCGAAATCTTTGATGTTTATTAAGGATTTTGAACATGATCATACTCCCGTGGTTCTCCATATTGTGGTATACTGAGTGTATGATACAAAATGATACCAAGTGCCATAAAGATGCAACAAATTTAAGAAACCCTTTTAATCTTGCAGTGCCAAAATTTCCTTAAAAATTTTCATGTCTAATGGTGTTTTTGTTAGTTGTGACATTATATAAGAAATCATGTTAATCTCAGAGTGCCAAATATTCTTAGTAAATGAAGGTTTATTATTTGACCATCCAAAGAAGTGTCAGCAGGGGTGTACATGAAATGTCATTAGTTGTCCTCCAGCATGGAAATCTCTTATGGAAGTACTTTCTACAACTCATTGATTTTACATTCTGGTTAGGTTTGCAGCCATAAAATATTTGTGGTTTGGTTCCCCTTGGATCCTAGGACCAACCATTTATATCAAGTAATTACCTGGCACAACTGCTGACATTTGAAATGTCCCATTTAATTTTAGTTCATTTATTTCATTCTTATTTCTTAAATATTGTGTGCTCATCCATATCTCATTTGATATTTGATCTTACAGCATAAGATGGAAGACACTTCTTAGGCTTTAATTGCTCTAAAATCGCTTGCTGCCAATGCACACCTATCTCAAAATAATAATATGGCAGAGTTGTGGGCTCTAATACATTTCATTATGCCAACCTTATTTGACAGCCATGCAAACAATTTAATGAGTAGGTTTTCAAAAAGGGTATGCTTTTGGACCTGAAATTCCTATCCACAAACTCATAAAGCATTCTTGTTAATTAATTATTTTCTCAAATATTATTACCAGAATTGAAAACTATATGAACATGGGGTACTTTGAATCCAGCACCAGCTTAATATTTGGTTAGTACCCACTTGATACTTCTGTATTCATTTATAAATTTTTGATTTTGATTGTAGTTCTTCCTTATCCTTTGGTCTAGTCTAATGTTCCTAATTTGATAATTTAAAAAATGCTGGTCCGTCAAACATCTCCTGTCAGGTAAGACCTGTAAATTGTGAATAGAAAAATGTATATCATTCACTTTAAAAATTTGACTATAACGAGTGCCTGTTGAAGAAACTTTTATGGAAGATTCTACAGAAAAGGGTTGATTGTGTTTTTTTGTTTGACAATATTGGCCCAACTATAACCTTCTGTATTTAAGAAATCAAGGGCTTGTATGATCCCATTTCTGTTTCATCATTCCACGCATTGTATTCGTCGACTGCAATGAATAGGAAAATGTGCTGGTTTAATCATTTGCATGATCCCAGTGTTGTTTTTTTACACCTCTTGTCATCCCAATGTCTGACTCGAGCCACAGAGATGTGAAATTTGCGTCCGTTGTGGAACACTTGACTACTGCTGTTATTCTCCCCACAGCATTCCATATTAAAGCTATTCATGCTATACGAGTTAAAACAGACGTGGGGTTTCTGAGCTGACCAGGAAACGAGGTTACCGTGCACTGCAAGTTGAGTTCTGCAACAAGCTTCTTATCAAGCTATAAAGAATAAAATATCTCTTGCTGAGTTGTTTGACAGCAACGTATCATCTTAATGAGAAGAAAATTAACGATGAATATTGTCATTCCAGCTGAGAAAGGTATGCGATCTAACTTGTAGTATCCATTATGTTTTTGTCATAAATTTATGTGGTCTATATGGTGCGATAAGATAATTATTAATTGTGTTTAATTTTGTTGCTTTATTTTCTATAATATTGTCCATACTGCGTTCTATTTGTGCAATGGTGAGTTATAGGTCTGCAACCATCCCTGAGTTATTTGAGAGGAATGAAGGAAGTATATCTCTGTACTTTGGTGAGATACCGAAATTCTCTTTCTAGCTCCTCCATTTTTGGGAGAGCTGGGAGGACTGCACTACCCAGGAGGTCAAAATCCTATAACATACTGTACTTTCTTAGATCCTTTTTCCTGTTATGCAATTATGTAGTTTTCTTGTGTTTAAAGAAAAAAAGTTTTCTTTAGTATAGAGAAATAATCACTTTTCTTGCACTTCAAGCACATGACATACTTCACTGAACAAAAGGGAGAGTAGAGAAAGAAAGAGAGGTGTGGCACGGTTGTGGTGAGCAGTGGAGTGAAAGTTGAAAGAAGGGAGGCTTGAGGGTAAATGCTGGTTTGATGAGGCACCTGCAAGGCACATCACCATTTCAACGCCATTTTTCTGGTGCAACGACTCAATGTGATCTGCACTTGTACTTTCCTGTATGTTGTTGATGGTCTCAGCTAATTGTGTGTGAGTTTATTTAACTTGACTTAGAAATCCGTGAGGACTTATTAGATTTTAAAGTTCAAAGGAGACAAGTTTAGGCCAATGTGAAAGTGCAAGGGGGAAAATCCAGGGGGACTTTATTGATTTGCATGTACTGAGACATTGAGTCAGAAGTCTCATATTTACATCTCCAATTTACTGCTCCCATCTTGTAATCTTAAGTGATGATTTGTTAAAGTAAAATACAAATTGAAGATAACATCCCTAAACTTGGGTCAAAGCACCACACAAACTAATATTGCATGATCTAACTTTACTTGTCAATCATGTCATGTGTACTTTATTGGGCTTCTCTTCCATTGTGAAGTCAAATCTAGTTCTTAAACTGTTTTCATGTGAGCCAAGAATTTATTTGTATATTGATTCAAACACTCCCTTTCACACGTGGGTTCTCCACCACTAGAGCCATACATGTGAAATTCAACCTACATTAGGTGCAATTGCAGGATTCAAAACTTTCAGGATTTTATGCTTTGTTGAATGATATGCTTATTGGTTCACCATTATTTCCAAAAAGTTTAAGCCAAGTAGGTAGTCAGTCACAACAATATATATCCTAACAATTATGATGGACTCTGAAACTTGTACTTTCAAGTCGCTCAAGGCCAAAGTGTAAAAATGTTTCTTTGTGTTCTTATAACTCTTAGAAATCATATGTTCCTTCATGTTCTTATAACTTGTGAAATGTCTTAAATAATAAATTCGGAATGCTGATTGGACCTGTATTTAGAAGTGGATATCTTTTAATGATAGCTGAAGAGGAAAATTCAATACCCGCTTCTATTGAGTAATATGATGTTTTTTTCTTTGCAAAACTGCTAAAGCACAATAATTGCTCGTGCATCTCATAGGAGTATTTTCATTATACTTACTATTCACCTGCAGAGTCAAATTAAACCAGCTGCGTCCATGCGCGCTTTACATTTGTGCTTTTACTTTCCAGTAGCTTACCTACTGACTAAACTTCTAAATCTGAATTTCCTTTGTTTCATCCAGATCCCTAAACTTTTCATCAAGAAATTCTTCGGAGCTCTGAAACTTTTGCTCAGCAGTCCGACATGGTGTCTACAGAGAATCATTTGAGAAATATTTTAACATATTTTCACACCGGGAAATGTGTATCAACTCCATACCTTGCAAGAGAATAGATCATCCGCTGAAGCGTGGAACTTTTGGCTTTACTCGTATGATGGATCTGTCCCCTGCAGAGGTGGCATTTATGGAACTGGTTCTTTTATGGAGTTTATTGATGTTTTCCTTCATTGTGAGATAACCCACAATTTTTACGAATTGTGGACTCACTAATGGAAACCATGAATGATGACTCTGAATGCAGTTATCTTGAGAGTGGAAAAGTGAGAGCTGTTACACTAATGTTGCTGATGCCTTCAAGATCTGTAACCAACTTTCTTCAAAAGAAAATTGGCAACAGGACTGGTGATGATCCATTCGAGGCTTTAGTTGTCTCCCCTCATAGACAGCTCTCTCTAACACTAGGCTTCTTCATTCAGCATACACATTCATCCCACGTAACCAGCCTCCTGGTATGTATATATTTATTCATTTTACTTCTATTTTACTTCTCATTTTTTTTTCTTTCTAATTATTGTGGTTATTCAGAATGACCCCATGATCAGAAAAAATTGTCGTCATCTCTGTTAACACTTGATTGATATTTACTTGATCAAGATTGCATAATGTTGATAGGTCAATGCCCATTGCTCAGACAGAAACTTTGCTTATAAAATGATTGAAGAACTACAATACCCTTGGGCGAAGAGGTTGTTTACTGGGTTTGCACGCACATCTGACTTTAATGGACCCAGAAACCTGAGACTCCACATCATTTAATACAAGAGATTGATTCTGAACTGCCTGTTTCACATCCCTGCTCTTCAGTTAACGTACAAGATTTTTGGGTCTTGTCCTCCCATGCAAAGCTTTGACCCAGCAAAATTGCTCACCGTAAGACTGTATCCTTTTTGGTTTTTCATATTTTAGTGACCACATTTTTTCAGTGTTTTTGAATTATACTGAAGTGCCAAAAGATGAGCTTTTTTACTTCATATATAGGATTCTGGGAAACTTGCAGACGCTTTGATATATTGCTAAACGCTTGGGAGGGCAGACAACCATCGTGTTCTTGTTTGCTCAAATGACGAAGATGCTGAATATTCTTGAGGTAATTCATTTCTTATTGACCTTGGTTGCTCTAGGTTTGTGGGTTGTTCACATTGATTTTCTAATTTGGTTCCCATTTCAACCATACCTAACTATATACAACGATTACTTCACTGCAATGCTTAAGATGGGCTTGATCATGTTAGTCAGTATATGTGATGTGTTCTTTATGCCTAAGGAAATGTGTATTTAGGGTAGTCGGAGTAAAAATTGTGTGCCCTTTAGTTTTGCACCTGTGTAAGGAAGATGTTTGAATTAACTTGAATTAGATGTTCCTCTCAGCGCTTAAGTTAATTGAGCTATTTGCCAGTCAACCTGTCCTTTATGGAAACTTTTACCGCACTATAGTACGACATTTGTATTTAATGTTGCTGATAACTCTAGATGTGCAGGACTACATGAACTACAGGAAATATATCTTACTTACTTGATGGATCCTCCACCATTATGGATCGGGCGTGACATGGTCAGAGACTTCCAGCAACGGTAGGGATTTTATTATCATATGAAGGCTTTGATGAGCTGCGCCTGTTCTCAACTCCTATGATTACACACTTGTTCATTAATATATTAGATGATTGTCTTCTTGCAGGAGGAGGATATTTTGTGTTCTTGCTGATACCAGAGCTGGTGGACTTGGCATTAACTTCGACAGCTGCTGATACTGTCATATTTTATGAAAGCGATTGGAATCCAACCCTGGATCTACAGGCAATGGATAGAGCTCATCGGGCTGGGTTGTCAAAGATGTGAGTTTTTGTTTGCTGCTGAATCCAACCATAGACTTTCGGTTTTCCAAGTTTTATTTTCTTTTGAGCAATTAATGGAGCAAAGACTTATTTATTAAATATCCCCTCTGCTTTGACAAAACACATCACTTTTCCCTGAACTTGTAACTGGGTCACTTTGCCCCCCTGTGCTTTCATCTTGTAATCACGTTAGCCCATTTCCATTATTAAAACCACAGTTTGCTTATGTAGCACACATTTAGGGCCCACAGATCCGATGGCATATTGTCATTTGATGAGTTTTTTTAATAAAAATAAAAATCTACAAAATGACTGAAAGAAAAAGAAATCTTTTAAAAAGAAAAAGGTTAAAAGCTTTAATAAAATAAGCCTCTACAATCAGCTTTTGGGCCCAACTCTGCCACCACACCAACCGCCTATCACAGCTTCGCCATCACCAACCCTTCCCATCGACACCTACCATCCCCATCCCTGTTGCTGCCACGGTCCACCCCTCTCCCTGATAGCCTCGCCCATCATCCAAACCATTACACCCCAAACCAACCTCTCTCCCCTCGCAATCATGCCACCCGCAACTCCCTTCCCGGTGACCCTTGGCCAACCAAACTGAAACAAATCCCACTGCCCACCAACCAACTTCCTCCTCCTCAAACGATCCAAATACTCCACACATATTTAAAATCCATTTTTGTGGTCATATGTCCAAGTTTCTTTAACTTTTAATTTGTTAATAGGCATGTTAAGCCTTAATATCTTTGGTATATGTGATACTTCAATAACATCTCTAGGTTTGAAATTTTAGACGACTGGGTACTTGAAGCAGGCATTAGTGGAATGGGAAGGTGTATGGAGAGAGGCATTGCATCTATGGGAAATGGGGTAAGTAGATGTTATGTAGGGGAGGAGAGAGAGAGAGTGCGTGGCTCACCAATGCTGATGTGAGATGATGGCTAGGGTGGGGCTATTTTTTCAGTATTTAAATATTTTACTAAATTTTATACTTGTTAAATTACTAAAATGCTCTTGCAATGTAAGCAAAACTAATGGTTTTTATGACGGAGAGGCACGTGGACACAAGATGAAAGCATAAAGGTAAACTGAACTAGTTTAAGTTCAGGGCGGAAAAGTGGGATACCAATACAGTCAAATTATGAACTTTATTGAATGATTATGTAAGGAACAAGACACAAGAGATGCCATATAAAGCAAGGCATCGCCAAGCACCATACAAAACAAAATGGTTCTACCTATTGTATGGTCAAGCCATTTGAAGCTGTATATGTATTTATGTAAATATAATTATAAATTTCATGAGCCCACTGCAGGTTAATAAAATCGAATTAATTTGTAAAGAAACAGTTGAAGAGAAGATTCTGCAAAGAGCAAGTCAGAAAATACTGTCCAGCAGCTTGTAATGAGGTGTCATGTTCAGGGTGACCTTTTGGCCTGGAGGATGTTGTATCTACTTCTGGATGATGCTCAGCTGGAGCAGAAATTAAGAGAAATTCCTGCTTACAGGTGCAGTTTGCTGTTTGTCTTTCAAGCTTCAAACTTTTAGCTCATTTTATGACAGACTTTATGTTGCATTCTACACCTGTAATCCTAATTCTACCATATGGGTTTTTCAGGTTAAGGATAGACAAAGAAGAAACAAACTAAGGGCATACGGGTGATGCACGGTGATGCCTCTTTAGAAGATTTAACAAACCCTGCATCCGCACTCTCAGGGCACCGGATATGAGGACTCTCCAGATATAAAAAGCAAAATCTAATAATAAAAAGGTAATGAAGTTTATCTGAATCTGTTGTATGTACAGGGATAATAACAGGCTGGCAAAGTATAATTGTTATCTATATTTGTTCCTTCGAGTTCTGCTTATTATCACATCTGTGCAGAGGAAAGCTGCAACCGGCAAGCAAACTATGCTGTTGGGCCGAAGAATTCAGCAGAGCATGGACGAACTTGATAGATATGGGAGAGTTGATGATACCTACCAAATACTGATCCACAAGCTACGAAAACAAAGAGGCCAAAGAGGTCAAAGAAGAGTGAATGAAAATCTTGAGCCGGCATTTACTGCCACACTTACTGTGGTTCCGAACAGACCCAGTATCCACCACAGAATTAGTTTGGATCTGGTAGTTTCAAAGCAGAATCCGGGCAAAGTGATATCTCTAACTGGGAAGTGGTGTCCGTTTTCGGTAATATCATGCAATAGAAGTCTGTAGATGATTGTAATTGAGTGATGAGTAAGAGTATCCCTTCCAGGTCGTTTTGTCGCTGGCCCCATTGTGCCTGGAAACGACAAGGAAAGGTGGTGAAAAACAAAGTCAGTGCTGTATGATGTTTAGGTGCTGGTCATATTCATAATTTGTCTGTAATTCAGTATTCTCCTTTCCAAATTGTTAGATGGAGAAGTGGCGTATATAAAAGTGCATATTCTTTCTGCCTTTAGCTGTATAAAGTGGTAGATGTATTTGTCAGTGGGCCCTATCCTCGAACGCTCTCCCGGTCGAGGTCCTCGACCGACGGGACCAGTATGAAATCAACTTTGCAGGTTTCTGTCAAACAAAATTGTGTTGCCTTGATGGTGCTTATGACTAATCGCAGCCTCCTGCTATTATTATTGGCATAGTTTATTAGGTAATCTACTATAATAAATAACGGGTACACTCAATCAAGTCGATCAGTGATAACATCCCCAATAATATAGAATATAACCATACGGAATTAACTTGGCTACTCAAAGGGCGAGAGCTGCGCCTCAAAATCTTTTGTGATTTGGTAAAACAAAGTTAGTGCTTATAACGTGGAACCGCACATTATAAATCTCTTTTGTAAAATTATCTTTGCAAAAAATCAATTAAAATTATGATCGCTAGATACCAATTGTAGGAAATAGATAGACGGTTCGTAATGCTTTTATCGAATTGCCTATTTGTTTTTATATAGTTCGATGACTAAACAATCTCATATTTTATTAGTTTTTTGTAGAGATAGATCTTTACAAAATGATTGATAATTTTAATCTGCTTGATCATAAACACGGGTTATGCGAATTGGCTATGAAGCCTTTTGGGAGGAGGAATCTCTCATTCTTGTGTAGCCACATTGTTCTAACTATACAAATATTTGCTCTAGTAGATATTTTAAAGTAGTTTAGCCTCTTTAACCCTAAACGAACATTCACTTCAATTTAAATAATAAAAAGGATAGGTCTGCAATTTGCTTCCATGTTGAGATTGCTTGTTCTTTTTTCTCTAGGAAGACGTTGATGTAATGAATGGCAAACGACACATTCAATTCAAACGACTTTTGTGACTAGATTACACGAATGTTATTGCTAGGCTTTGTGTGTCGCAACTTAAAAACTTTGGTTAGTTATTGTACTTGATTACTTTATTATGAAATTAATTTATCATTTCTATGATGATTAGGTGAAATTCTAAAGAACAGTGATTTAGAAACTGTTTTTCACTCTTCACTAATTCTGGAAGTGCTTATCCTACTTTATTTGTTTAGTATATGGACTGAGTGTTGAAGATTATTCAATTATTTTTGGGTTGTCTAATGAAAGGTTAGAAAAACAAAGAGGGTTTTATGACAAAAGCGTGTGTACAGATGAAATTTGAGTGTCTAGCAGTAGTTCTCTCCTAATATTTGAAGAGCCAAGTTCAAATCACCCTTTACTATAAATAGAAAAAGATATTGATTGAAGAATGGAGCAATGAAACACCTTAGAAGCTCTATTCTGGAAGTGATGATAACAATGAGGTCAAGTTTCAAATAAATACAAATACACAAATTTTTTTTTTCATATAAGACACTGCATAGTAAAGTGAATGTATTTAAGCAATCCAAATTATAGAGGAACACAAAAGGGATTGTAGACGGTTGATAACGTTATCATTTTTTTATTCTTTTTCTTAAAATCACCATTCATTCAATTTTTCTATTATATATTCATTATCAAGTATTTTAAAAATGAAGTGCTTGATTCAAATTCTAATACATTATTCGCGTGATTCCCTTCCTAGGTATTTAATAACTGGAAGTAACAAAGAATGCACATCCCTATGCCAACATCACCAAAAAGTTCGTCGTAGATATTGACATAGGCTGAACTCAAACAGAGGCCAATGCTTTTTCGCAACGAACAAGGTCAGTTCGGGCCTGTGAGATTTCGACATTGGATTTGTCAGCCTCGTCAACCCTCGCATTGCAAAACAAAATCTCAACGCAAAAATCATATGAATTCGCACAATCTTTTTCTATAGCCTGATGCTATTAACACTGTTGCCGGTGGTGTTGAGTGCATTTTCAAAGGTAGCTTTGCTTTGTGCTGCATTTGCGCCTGCACTTAAGAACGGCTATGTCAAGATTCGAGAGTAGAGTGCTGATCGGATTAAATATCTTTCCAAAGAGATTTTACGCATTGCTTATAGTTGTGCCGAATTGGTTTTGGGGTTTGCTTGCAAACAATTTTAATCTAATTATATTTGCCTCTAGTAATGGTAAATGGTGCTGAGGACGACCAGAGACATAAGTGAGCAAGGAAGCAATGAACACTGCATAACGGATTGGAGGAGGCCATTGCTCAAGATGTATACTGAAATTGAAGCAAAGTGATTCCAAATTATTTGCTTGGGTTAAGCAATGAATGAACGGAGCATGATATATATAAGCAACCCAAGAAGGGTATATAGGTGTAAATTTAGGGAGCATAGTTTTCTGTACCTTTTATTTTTGTTTTTTTCTTACGTATTAAACCCTTGGATGGAAGATAGCGAACTGTTTTTCAGTGACTTTTGTTTGAACTAAAACAGAACAAAAGTTGACATCATGGTTTCTAGAAATCCAATCCTAATTCGTATAATTGGACATCGTGGTTTTTGGTAGGTATATAATGTGATTTAACCTCTCTAAAACTCAACGCCGGCTGAATCGTCGTCGCCCGCAATTTTACCTTCAAATTTGGCCGCCACAAAGATTCTCGTAGTTTGTCTTCTTATTTAGCTATTCAATGAAGCAAGGAGCCCGAATAGGCGCTAGAGAAACCTTTAGGTTATATGAAAGAAAGTAAATTAAATATAATGCAATCAATGATAGAAGATTTGAGGGTTAATTATTGTATAGGAATTGAAAATTTGAAATCAAACGAGAGCAAATGTAGAAATACATAAATAATAATTTCACATTGAGATATTAATATCAAGTAATAATTCGAACGTGTTTATAAATTTAGCTAAACAAAGCTGACCTACATTAAAGTTGAATAATCATTAATGACTATAGCTCAAAACTTCTGTAATTCTGAGAGATTTTGCTTCAATATAAGTTTTTTAAACAACACTATGCATGCAAAATGGTGAATTAACTACAGAATGCTCAACGGAAAGCACACAAACAGAAACTAAATCTAACAAACACAAGCAAAAGCATACAAAATAAAAGAAAAATGGAGGACAGCTCAAGCTCATTCTGGTCCCTCAGTGTCTCCGCCACTGGAATGAAGCCACCACTGCGCCATACCAAAATAATATTGAGTAACAGGTTACCTCGGCTCCCTCCTTATTAAATGTTAATGAAGCTACGCCTATCTTTTATTCCGCATTGCTAACTTCAAGAGCGACTCGAGCGAGCTCTTCGTAAACCAGGCGGGCGCTGACCACGATCGAGGATTGGAGGCAGTGTTAGAAACATTATCCAATTATGTCAGGATGTCAAGGAAGTATCATAAAACAAAGTGGGCTTAAAGATAGAGTTATGGGTGGATGGGGCGAGAAATTGATGTCCAGTAGTTGTTATTTTCTCTAACATTTGAAGAGTGTTTCAAGTTCAAATCTACCCACCTCTTGATAAAACAGAAACACAAGTTGCATAGCAATCGAATGATGAATCAAACACGTAAGACGCCTGTATTTGGAAACTGATACGATGATGTCAAATTTTAAATGAAAATACAGATAGCATAATTTCTGCATCTTCATTAAAGCTTCATTGCATAGTAAAGTGAATGTATTATAAGAAATTCAAATTAAAGAGGAACACAACAAAGTCAGACGGTCGATACTCTTAATTCATATAAGTTTTTTTTTCTTCAATTTTCTATCCTTTTATATATAGTAACTGCTGTAGATACATTTTGTGGTACTTAATTACATTCAAATTTTAATACATTTTTTGCGATTCGTTCCTAGATATTTAATAACTGGGGAAGGCAATGTATGAATGTAACATCCCTAGTAAAAACAATGCACGCCAAAAAGTTCGCTGTGAGATATTGACAGGAAGCTGAACTTCGTAACTGAGGCTAATGCTTTTTCGAGAACGGTAACAAGGTGTCGCCTCGGCCTGTGTGAGATTTCGATACGGATTTTGTCAGCCTCGTCGGACCCTGCACTGCAAAAACAAAAGCCCCACCGCAAAATCATATGAAATTCCGCACACTGCTTTATAGCCCGATGCTATTAACATTGCTGCCGGTGGTGTTGAGCGCATTTCAAAGGTAGCTTTGCTTGTGCTGCATTTGCTACTGCTAATTTAAGAACGGCTATGTCAAGATCTTTGAGAGTAGATGCTGATCGAATTGGAATATCTTCAAAAGAGATTTTATTACTGCTTATAGTTGTAGCGAATTGGTTTTGGGTTTGCTTGCAAAAACACCCTAACTAATTGAGACGCTCTAGTGATTTGGTAAATGGTGCTGGAGACGACCAGAGACATAAGAGCATAGCTAAATGAACACTGCATAACGGATTGAGGAGGCCATTGCTCAAGATGTATGTTTTGAAATTGAAGCTAAAGTGATTCCAAATTATTTGCTTGGGTTAAGCAATAAATGAAATTGAGTATGATATATATACAAATCAAGAAGGGTGTAGGTCTAAATTTAGGAGCATAGTTTTCAAAAATTTTTATTTTTGTTTCTTCTCTTACGTATTAAACCCTTGGATGGAAGATAGCTTTAACCTATTCTCTAGTGACTTCTTTTCTTGAACTAAAACAGAACAAAAGCTGGACATCATATTTCTAGAAATCCAACCTAACTGTGTATAATTGGACATCGTGGTTTTTGGTAGATATATAATGTGATTTAACCTCTAGAACTCAACAAAGTTTGACCGCTCGCCGCCCGCAGAATTTTACCTTCAAATTTGGCCGCTGCACGCTCGTAGTTTGTCTTCATTACTAGCTATTCCTCAAGAGAATTAGATGCATAATAAAGTGAATGCATTATAAGAAATTCAAATTGAAGAGGAACACAACAAAGATTGTACACGGTTGATATTCTTGTTCATATAAGTTTTTTTTTTTTCTTTCTTCAATTTTCCATCCTTTTTATATAGTAATCACAGATACATTCTGTGGTACAGAATACATTCAAATTTTATTACATTTTTCGTATCTCTTCCTAGATATTTAATGATTGGGAAGTAACAAGGAATGCAATATCCCTAGATATTATTACAGGAAGTTGATTCAACAGAGGCTATTTCGCATTTTCGCAACGAACAAGGTCGTCTTGGCCTGTGTGGTGATTTCCTGGATACGGATTTGTCAGCCTCGTTGACTCCCCTCGCACTGCAAAACAAAAAGCCCTCGCACCAAAATCGTATGAATTCGCACACACTGCTTTATAGTCTGATGCTATTAACATTGCTGTCGGTGGTGTTGAGCGCATTTTCAAAGATAGCTTGTGCTGCATTTGCTACTGCTAATTTAAGAACGGCTATATCAAGATCTTTGAGAGTAGATGCTGATCGAATTGGAATATCTTTTCCAAAGAGATTTTACGCATTGCTTATAGCTTGTAGCCGAATTGGTTTTTGGGTTTGCTTGCAACACTCCTAACTAATTGACGCTCTAGCATTTGCAAATGGTGCTGAGGTGACGACCAGAGACATAAGAGCAAGGAAGCAATGAACACTGCATAACGGATTGAGGAGGCCATTGCTCAAGATGTATGTCGAATGAAGCCAAAGTGCTTTTACAAATTATTTAATAGGGTTTTGACAAAAACATTCTTTTGGGCTCCTTTCTCGCTCAGGTTTAACGAGTTTATATTTCCAGTTTCCTTCTAATTATTTATGTCCTGTTCCTATATGTACTAGCTATATAAGATTAGTTGGTTGTTTTTTTCAAAAAACATTAAAAGGGGGCTGTTTTGCTTAATCTCTCTCCGGTATTAGAATATTTCCTTGCAGCTTATTTGGTTTATTATATAAGTTAATGTTTTCTGCAATCAATTTGACAACTGCTGCATAAATTCTCTTCAGTCTTTATCTCTTTGACAAACCTGATTCACTGATATAGCATCTTATTTCAATATATATATATATATATATATATATATATATATATATATATATATGCTATTGAGTTATTGTGTTAAATGTTAGGAATATCAAATCCATTAATTACATATTTATGTATGTATGTTTATATATATATCCATACACTTGAATTCTCACAAACTCGTTAGTTAAGCTTTCATGTAGCAAATCATATTCATATTCATATCCATATAAATATTGTTTTAGCTTATTTCCCGATAAGACATCTGTTTATAGAGTTTTGGGGAATGATTTACATATTGGTATACATGTTTCTTTCTCCACACTAGACTGTTAGTATTAACTTTCCATTATAGCTTAATTATGCAAATCCTATTATGTTTTTACCTTTTAATTTATTTTCTATACCTATTTTTTTCATATTCTTATATATTGATCATGAAGTTCATTACGGCACTAAGTATGCGCCGTACATCTCTACCTATATACTCAGTGTTTTGCCTTTAAAAATATTTATAGCTTTACACAATATTTAAAAAATATATAAAGGTGTGACATGGTTTTTATACATACATATATATATGTATGTGTATGTATGTATATATGTGTATATATATTAGTTTTTTGTAGAACCAATGGTTCTGCATTTTTTAGTGAAACTATTTTCAAAATATTATTTCAACCTTCGTTCAATACGCCCAACCAGCCTGAGAGATGATCTCTTGACACAAATGAAAATAAAGCTAAAAGAATTAGTTCTCAGCCCTTTCATGCAAGAATGTGTTGAGAAGTGTTTCTGCCATAAGCTAAACTTCCAACTTATACTAATCCTGCATACGGTTGAAGGAAGCAACTGATGAAAGCTTAAAAGCTTTATCAACCAAACAATATATGTCTCGGTACCATTTACAAGGCGGCAACGAGCTATGTCCTGACTCGGTAGGGGCGTAAACCGAAGAGATATTTTCCGGAAAGTTCCTAGTGCGGATAAAGGTGTTCCATTATTTGTTGGGCTTTTATTGATATCCACTAAGAAAATGGTGATCTTCAGTTCTTCGTGGAGATTTATTTAACTCCCGCAGCTTGATAAAAACTACGATTTTGGGGCCGTCAAATGGAGACTATCCAACACACGACCTGGCTGATGTAGTAGAGATAGTACACACAACCACACTCATCACAAATTTTCTGCAGGTTTCTGTGTGAGGGGAAGTTATTGAAGGATCCTAGATTAAATATGCTGCTGGCCGTAGCAAATTTCCAGAGAAGTGACCTTACCATTTCTAGGAAGACAATAAAACGCTAAGGCGCTGAGTCTCATGCTAAGGAGCATTAATCGATGGTTTCTTTCCTCGCAGACTAGAACGTAAGACCGCAAAGGAGCTTGGGACATTTTGAGAAGAGAGTTCGAGGAGACAAAGGTAAGAGTTTCGCATAAAACCTGCCGCATAGCAGCGTATTTAGAATATATAAGAATGATTGTGATGGTAAATTATCCTTCAACTCCGGCAGAAAGGGTCGTGGTTGAGTACATGTGACCTCGCTTGACATACTCTCAACATAGAAACATGGAATATCATGTACCCGAGATAACTCCGCGCTCGGCAAAACTAACCGATAAGCAATTGCGCCCAACACGCGCCACAATCTCATAGGTGGGCCAATGTACCGGGACTCAAATTTTACCCCGCGATCGAACCTCAATACTCCTTCCATGTGGTGACAATTCAAAAACACAAAGTCGCCAACTACATACTCACGGTCCTTAGAGTGTTCCACCGCTTATACTCTTCTCTGCCTTTTCTTGGGCCGCCTCGTTACACTTAATCACCCGACCTTCTCTATAGTATCATCTACCAATCCGTCCCTCAAGTGCTCGCCACCTACCCAAGACAAAAGGGTTCTACACGCCTCTCCCATACAACACCTCATACGGTGCCATACCGATGCTAGAGTGGAAATCGTTATTGTAAAGCAAACTCTCTATCAACGCCAGATGATCCCAACTTCCCCCGAATTGAAGGATCGAAATCCTCAACATGTCTCTCCAAGGTCTCACCGTCCTCTCGCATCGACCATCTGGCTCAAAGGAAAGCTGCATCGGCAGAAGTTTTGTTCCCATAGCATCTCCGAAATGCCGTCTTAGAATTTGGAAGTGAACCTGATCTCTATCCGAAATGATGGAAACTGGTATCCCCATGAAGCTTGACTATCTCGATCATGTAATTGTTCGCTAACTTATTCAACTTTGTAGTCTTCGATTTAATCGCAAGAAATGAGTCAGCTTTTGCCGGGCCGATCGATTAATTACCCAAATACCATCACATTTCGCTTCTGCAGCTGCGTAGAATCCCAAACACAAAATCCATGGTAACATTCTCCTTTCATTTCCAAACTCGGAATAGAAGTTCTACGATAACCCCGAGGTTTCCTCGCTTCCGCCTTCACTTGTTTGACAGTTAAACATCGATCGCATATACTAAGCATATCCTTCTTCATTCCCCGACTAATAATAGTAAGGTCCGATGGTGTGGTACATCTTAGCATCGCCCAATGCATAAAGAGATACGTTAAAATGTGTGCCTCATCCAGGATTTCTCCTTAATCCACCATCCCCTTGGGTACAAGGTAATCGACTACCCAACATCACCAAACCATCATCCTCGACTCACACACAATCCTTTTCACCCAGCTCAAGGACTTCCTCTCCCTGAGCCGAACTCATCCACAAGAACAAGTCTAACCTCGAAATGAGCTAGCAAAGCTCCACATTATCAACATTGAAGACTCACTGCATTCTCAACTCACCCAACATCGTAAATGTAGGTCGCCTTAATACATGCTAACTCGCCCATGGGATTTCGACTCGTAGCCGTCACGACATTCGCACCAGATGGTGGAATGATGGTACAATTATAGTCACCGACGCTCTCCATCCATCTCCTCTCTGCCTCAAGTCTAACCCATTCCTCGCAAAAATATATTTCTGAGACTCAGGGTCTATGAAGATAATGGCTAAGTCTCCCATAAAGATAATGTCGCCACCAAGGCAAAGACCACACAAGAAGCTAAACTCCAGGTCATGAGTAGGATAATTATTTCGTACGCTTTGAGCTGTCTCAAGCATAGGCAATGAATTTTCATGTTGCATCAACACACAACCCAAACCATGCAACCAAGCACTTCCAGATGTCAAACTCACCACTCTCATTAATAGGAAGCACTAAGACTGCGGGCGTGGAGTAAGATGGTGTTTAAGTTCCCGGAAACTCCGCTCACAATCGTCATCCCAAACGGAATCTCTTCTAACATCCTTCCTAGTATTTAGTAAGAGGTCCCGTATAGAAGAGAAATTTCGCACCTAAACGACGATAATACTCGCTAGCCCAAGAAACTTCTCTCACCCTCAACAAACATTAGTCGGCCGCTCCCAGTAATTCACCACCGCCTCCACCTTCGTGGATCAACAAAGATACAGCCTTCAGCAGAAATCACTTGGCTCAAGAAACTACTATTTATCCACCTAAACTGACATTTACCGAACTTAAGATACAATCGTGTTTGCTCTCACTCCCCTAAACCATCCTCAGATGTTCCACATGCTCGCCACTTTTGAGTAAATCAGAATGTCGCCGATGAATTCACTATCACAAACCTGATCCGTATACGGTCGGAAGACTCTGCTCATGAAATCCATGTGAAAGCAATGCCGAGCAAAGAGGGGTCAACTGGAAGGCGCATCACCAGGAACTCATACGTCCATATCGAAGCCCTAAAGCGCCGCGGCACATCATCTTGCGATACGCAGAATCGATGACATTCAGATCAGCGATCAATCTTGGAGAAAACTCGCGGCACCCTTCACCATCAAATAGGTCATCAATACGCAGGCAACGGATAATTCGCTTCTTCATACCACCCTATTGAAAGCGTTCGTAATCGCTTAATAAGCGCATACTCCCATCCTTCTCACAACAAACAACAACGGAAAGCACCCCAAGGTGAAGTACTAGGTTGAATAAAACCCCTTGTCAACTAACTCCCCGGTTGAGTTTTAACTCCCACCTCGCCAGTAGCCATACGATCACTGGCGCTTGGGAAATAGAATCGCGACTGCATCGATCAATCGGGAACTCCAATCTCTCCGTTTCTCAGAGCTGGGAACTAGTGGTCCTCAGAAAACGTCGATATTCATCGACCACGGAACATCCTCTGCCATTCCATCGACAATCTTTCTTCTTCACCACATGAGCTAAGTGCCTCTAATAACCTTCTCGCAACAACTTCTTCGCCTCATGATGAAATGCATGTCATAAAACTTTCTCGCCTAAAGATAATCTCTCGTCACTGTGTTCGTGAAGTGACCACTTTGGCATCATTAAATCCACAATAGCATGGTACTTTGATAGCCAATCCATTCTGCACGAGATTCAAAACGAACTATATTTTCAAAGTGAGCGAAATTACTCATGAGTTCGCCACTGGACTTAAAATCGGGCACCCTAAACTCCCATCAATCTGCTTGTCTCGCCCATAAAGGTTCCATAACTAACTCACACTCTAGAGGATGGTCGGGATTATTTTCAGCTTACAACATAAAGAGATATAACCGAATGAGTAGCACCTACATCAATTAAAATCAGTACGAAAATCGGGGCAACTTTAAACGCACTCCGGTAAGGTTCCTAAACCACAAGCAATCTTAGGAAAGTACAACCTCTACCGCCCGAAACAGACATGGCGTTGACTCGCTCAATCAAAATACTGTAAATTCTATTTGACGTCATAGGTATAGCTCGGAATAAAGAAACACTCCGAGATATTTCGAAAAGAATGACGATACCTCAAGTGCTTACTGCCAGGAGAATTTCAACTGCTTGATAACAATCACACACCCCAATTTTGATACCCACGTGATACCAAGTTCGTGCGTAGGCCGCCGACACTCGTGTGAAGTGATTTAAGCCATTAAATGAAGGAGACAACACTTAGTTTAAGTAAATTTAAATGGTCATAAAGTTGCAGAAATTAATGTCAACATGCACAAGGTTCAGAGCGATCAATTTGAAAAACAAATGGGAAACAAATAATGAATTAAATTTATGACTTCCTCATCTCATAACAAGATGGATATTATTAAAGAAACCGAATAACGTAAGATAAATCCCTGGCATGTCGAATGGAAATAGAATTAGGAGCTGCCACTCTGAGCGCTCGACTTCACCAGATGCCTCATCACCAGGTCCTGTGCAAGCAAAAACAAAGGTGTGAGTGGACGAAAATAAAAAGCTTTTCAAATACCTTTCTCTTTTCAACATAGTAACCCCTGCTTGGAAAATCCAAAAGATGGTAAAACTCACACACCGTAGTATGCACTAAAAAATCATACTATAATATAAGTATATAGCTGAAAGTAAACTCAAACGCTTGAACTGTGAATAATAATTACAATAGATGTCAACCCATACTTATAAGTATATCCGGAAGAGTATATATATATATATATATATATATATCAACATAATTCCGCAAATAGCACCATATTCCCATAAATCGCTTTCACCATATATATATCAATAGTATAGATAAGAAATCCAACACAGAGAGACAGCAGACTCCACCATGTACGTGTTTGCAGAAAATAGCCTCTCTCAATCCTCGCATGCTACCTTCCTTTAATGCTATCAATCAATTTGTACTCCTAGTACCACACACATGTAAGCACTTGGCGCATTAGCTTCACAATGAGTCCCAGCATTAATGGCCCTTTTCCCAAAAATAAACATAAACGTGAAGACAAGCTTGCACTAACGTATTTACCACGACAATACTCTGAGCACACATGCGGTATCTCTGAACAGTGAGACTGGAACCCATGTGTCGTGAGACAAGTATTACAAATTTAGTGAAAGCATACTAAGTGTGTTTGAAAACATACATACATATATCATGTGTAGAAGTGAAGAATATCATATATCATAATTTCCCAAATATTTAAACGTTGTATAATCGAATATAATCATGCTTTAGAAGCCAAGTAAAATTAAATATCAATCTATCCAATGATATTCATCTCTAAAAATCATTTCATAAAATATATATCTATATATATATATATATATATATATATATATATAAGTATGCCTCAAAACATTTAAACTCATGTAAGAAAACCATTTCATAAATATTTTCAAGCATATAAAAACCAAGTACGAAAAACAAAGTCCACTCATCGGTGATCAGAGAGCAAAATCCCCAATGCTGCCCTCCTCGAAGTGTCATCAAGAATTACCTATTTATTAGGGAAAATTAGAACCTCCCTAATATAAATTAACATAGGCCCTATAGAAAACATTATTATTCCAAAATGATACTATTTTCGCTAAAACGCGCTCAAAAAACGATGCAAATCCAAACCCTATCGCTTTCGCCGGTAGCGCCGCCACACGCCGTGAAATCGGCTGACGCGCCGCACGCTGGCCGCACGCTTCGTGGAGGCGCGAGCCGGATGCTATCTCACGCACATGTGTGGCCGACGCAGCTACGCGCCCCTCGGCTGACGGCCGGGCCGTTAGTTTTAACGCATTATACCTTTTCTCGATGTATTCGATACCGCCGAATATCTGCTACCGCTTGACGCAATATTCTCCTCGGTTTTCTTCTCGCCGCCACCGCCTCCTCCGCCTGGTTTGGTTTTGCACTGTAAAATTTTTCCAATTAATTCCAAAACTTCAAAAAATTCATAACTTTCTTCGTTTCTTTCGCTAAATTTAACGTATATATATCAAAATGAAGGTATTGATGAGTAGAATATTTTTCATACCACTGAGGCCGGAAAATAGCCGGAAGATGGCCTGAAATTGGCCGGGAAAGCTTCCTTGAAACCCTGCAATTGCCTTCAAAACTCCACCAAATTGGACGCTCTTTATAGTTGATTTGAACCTACTCAATCCACAAAAACCAATGGTACGGTCTCGAGGCTGGTCTGGTTTGCGCTTAGTACTGACGGATAGTTTGTCAAAACCGTCTACCGCTTGATCGATCGTTTGAGTTTGGAGATTCTAAAATCACACCGCTTATTTTGGATGCAGGCGATCGTGATGATATTGATTGGGCAACCGCTTGATCATTTTTATGTGATTCATTCAAATAGGCTCTGTGTGTTTTTGGGTGGTTTTGGCCGTAGAGAATGGGAGAGAGGAGAGATCGCAGGGGTTAGTGGAATGGCTGCGTAGCAGCCAGGTCAATCAAAACTCTAATTAACAAACGGTAAAATTACTTAAAATGTCCTCACTCCTTTAAAGTCATAAACGCTCGCTTTAACTCCGAATTGAGTTCCTGCCATTCACGCTGCCAGACGATTTCCAGTACATCATGAATATGGAAAGTAAATACAGAAATTTTCACAAGTCGTCTCAAAGGTCAACAAAAGTCAACATCGGCTAACCAGGGGTATTTTGGTAATTTTGCATAAAAATTTGGGACGGCTTGTAAACAATTTGCTTCATTGTATTTCACGAAGATACGCCCAGGAGATAGAGTAAAAAGATGTTGCTGACCAATGAATGTCCTTCTATATTACTCTTCAATCTCCGTGCGCACTTTGGGAAAATCCAATGAAACACCCAACTTTTGGGCTATCTTAATGTTAAGGACAAAAATTTTCTAACACCCAAAATAGGTATGAAGCAAAACAAAGGAAAACATCAAATAGTAGAAGGAAATGATAAGGGAGACAAGATAATGGAATTAGTTCAAATAAAAAGCATCGGACAAAAGCAACCAAACACTTTAGAAATAGTGAGATACTTCTTTTGTAGAAATAGTGACATCCATCAAAAATTGTGGGGACATGTTTTGAAAATTATTCAAAGTTATTTTGTTTGTTATTAAACACATTTGTATATATAAACGAAGGCTTTCCCTTCATTCACATACAGAGAGAAACCAACAATACACGAACATACTGCACTCTCAATCCCAGAGGAAACACAGAGCCTTCTTCGCATTTTCCAAGTTTTCTTCTATACTTGTAAACATCCTTGTAAACTTTTATACATCAATAAAAGAGCAAGTGTATATATTCAAGCAATTATCCAGCCTTAAGTAAGTTTTTACTTTAGTGTGTTTGTTTAATTAGATTTAAATTCAAAATGTGGAAACACTATTGCAGTTACATTATTATCTTGCTAAACTGACTTCCATCATACTTTGTTCGAGCACTGCTAGTCGAATGCTTCATATACAAATAACTCTGATGACAACTGTGTGCACTGCAGTTCAGCCCTGTGGCCTATACCGCACAGGAGTGGCCTTCTATCGTCAAAATATGTCAGTTCCATGCGGCGTTATATGTCGGGTTAAGGTTATAATGGTCATCCCATCATTACAACCGCCTCAATTTGGTATCGTGAGTTTCAGTTTGGCATTATAATAGTATACCATAATAGTAAAAAAGTACCTATGTGACTCAAGCCATCAACACAACCGATATCACAAACACTTATTTTGCATGAACAATATCGTATATTATTGTCCTTGTAGATCTTGTCAACCAAAATGTTTAGAGTTCATCATATATATACATCCTACTATCACTACTACAAAGAAACATTTAGCATATATTTATAAGAAAATAAGAAAGAATATTAAGAAGCAAAGCCTTATCTTAGCATACCATCCTAGCTTCCTGTGAAAGATGTAAAGAAGTTCAACATAATATATTAGTAAGAATAACGCAACCAATACTTGAAAATTATAGAAGTTATGCAGTGAGTTTTTAAGGAAATCAATTAGCAATAATTTTAGAAAAAGGAAGACTTAGTTTATATTAGATTATCTTAATTTAGAAATTAGTGAGCAACAAAAAAGTAGAAAAACATTTTTTAGATCAAAATAGTTTAATTTGTTATTTTCCCATTAAGAAATACAAATCATATGAAGGAAGTAAATGAAAATCCACAAATAGTATTGTAGATCTTTATTATTAGTCAATAAAATATAAAAATTAGAAAAATATTAAACATAATAATTTATTAAATCGCTTATTAGATTATTCTCGTAAAAATTCAATAAAACTGCTAGGCAAATTTTAGATTATATTACATCTCAATTAAAGATAATAATAGAAATATTCTGTGAGATTTCCCAAGCAAAAGAGAGATAAAAGAACTTATTGAGCTAATAGAAAGTAAGCCTGCCAGTATGAAATTAAATTAGAGATAGTTAGAGCAATTAAAATTAGAAGTTCAAAAAATTCACTAGTACAAAAAGAGCACTGAGCAAGTAGATAAGCTTTGCATAATAAAGGATAGATTACAGGTTTGATGACCGATTCTCGAACTAATAAAAAATATATATCTGCTTTACAAGAAGTTGTACTAATTAGATAAAGAACCAGCTTGGTTTGTCGCATTTTCACCACAAGTACTTAGTAGTAATATTCCAATTAGACAAAATAATTTAATTATTCAACTAGTTTAAATTTATCAAAAATTAGATCAAATTGAAGAACAAATAGCATAAAATTAATAAAGTCTTACATATACACATTCACTTCCACCATCTTTATTACAAAAATTAGAAAAATTAATCCTTTAACCACAAATAATCATACTAGAAGACTTAAAATTAATCCCTGATAATAGAAAATGGAACTCTTCTGTAGAGAAAAGGAAAGTAATAGTTAGAGCGGGAAGATATTTATCCTAACGAGGAAGAAGCACAAGAATTTATTAGAAAAGGATTTGAGAGAACCTTAAAATAAATATAGTTTATCAATTATGATTATTTGAAAATAAAAATAAAATTGTAAGTAGCATCAAATAACATAAAGAAGGCTGTATTGATAAAGAAGTCACACTTAATTTGCTATAATAGCGCTGCTATCAAATTAAGAAAATCACATTTAGTCAAATTCATATAGGCACGACCACTATGATTGGCATAGTAAAGATTAACTAGAGCACAAGTAGGTACAAAGCTTTAGGTATATATATGTGATGATAGATGGGATAATCACCAACAAGATCAATAGCAATGAGCTGTTGATTTTAAGTTCAAATTTAGCAATATAGGTTGTATTCCAAATTATGTTATGAATATTAAAAGAATTACTTAGTAAATATATTAAAGTAAGCATGTACCCAAAATTATAATATGAAAAGGAGAATATAAAAATTTGTGTATTAGCCTAATGTATATAGGAAAAGTGTCGATAAATATAATCATAAGTTTATGATTTAGAATTTCAAAATTTAGTTCAAACATTTGGCAAGAGTTATGTTAATATGATATAGAAGCAAAACCTGTAGACAATAGCTTTTTAAGAACCAATGATACTACCAAATTTACAAGTAGCAAAAATAGACAAACCAATATCATGTAAAATTTATGAAACCACGTGATAGTATAAACAATTTAGATTTACAATTATAAAGCAAATAGATACTTAGAAGACATGAGAGAGAATTTGAGAGTACTGTAGAGTATTCATATATGGTTTTTAATAATTTAGATATTAAATTAGTTGAGTAAAATTTTTGATCGTATTGTAGGATAAACTTATAGAAGATATTGATAATTAGATGAAGAACAATATTTAGAAAAATATAAAACATATGATTTAGAGCACATTTTATTGATGAAGAAATGAAAATTTACCTTTGATATAGGTGTAGAACATATTTATGTAAGAATACAATAATTTATTAGAATTAAAAATTGAATGTGTTCCAAATAAGAAAGTGGAGCATCAAAAGATCAGGAGTAGATAATAATCCAGGATACGTACGTTAGAACAGATCGGGCATCGCTTTTGAGACCATCAGTGAGCAATATAATCGCAACAAGGAGGAGTAATTATATGAAATGAAAATTTGCTTAGACCACTCAAGAAAAATAGATACCATATATGAAAGGACTTTATAATATTAATATTGCAAGAAATATATTAAATTTAGACAATGTAGATCCACAAGATTGGGAAACAATATAAGATGGAAAAAGTTGTGTCCATGCAAAGATTAATGTGATTTTAGTGAATTCACAAAACATGTTAGGATTATTTTATTTGTTACTCTAGATGGATTAGTTTTTGATTATTTTCAATCATGGAGATTAGATCCAACAATATCATGGCAAAAACAAGTTTTGGCCATAGATGGTTTTATTAATTTAATTAAACAAGAATTTTTAGATCATAATAGATTAGATGCGGAAAGAAATGAGGAAGAGCAAATAAGAGCTTATTAGAAATTTAGAACAATTATTGTATTTTTGTGATTTACAAAAGATATGTGCGTATTATACATTAGATTTTTAAATATTTAGGAAGAATGTGAAGAATTAGTGATATTAACTTACACTACTAGAAAAAGGTGGTCAATAAAAATTTCACGCCCAAGGTCATTCTCACGCGCTATATATTTGGGCCACTCACTAATTGCCGCCTAAAATTCGTCGCTCAAAGTCCGTCGATTACAGACTTTGGGCGACGAATTTACTTCTTCGTCGCCCTGTTCAATTTAAAAGACAATAAAATATAATAAACCATGTAGAAAAATAAATTAGATTATATAAAAAAATATACGTACAAAATATTCAATTGAAAAATAAATAAATTATATTCAATTGATAATAATAACATGTTACAAAATTTTATGATAAACTACGTATTTCATAACACCTATAAATACAACTTACTAACATGAGACTTAGACTTCTTCAAACGATTACATATATGTCAAATTAAAAACCATTTTCATCTCAACCAAACAACCAAAATTCAACTAGATTTCATCTCAATATCTGATTTGCTCTCCTCTGGGTTTGCATCAGGATGATCCCGCGGAAGGAGGCCAAGGAGTGGTATTGGCAACAAGGAGCTGAGATTGCACAAGATGATCAAAAGGGCCAAGTTATCATATTGGTCCTTTGTGCTGAAACAAAGAAAAGAGAAAAACCCTTGTTACATATTGGAAGCACTTATTGAAACAAATTGAAAGCAGCCATGAAACTTTTACAAAGTAAAGGATAATGATCGTGTCCATAAATTGCACGTACGTGAAGTAAAACATGGCAGTAACTTCATCCCCAGGCAACAATTGCACGTCATGCAATGAAAGAAGTCGACACCAAGTCCCTTCCCAACACGACATAAATTGCAGGAAGGACAATGATAAACGGTCCTGATATAACCGAAAAGATGAGGTGAGAAACCCAAATTTGCTATCAAAAGTCTAGATTCAGAAATAAGATTAACATCGAGAGCACTAAATGCTAAAGGTCTACGTTTGACTCGAACCCAGACTTCCCCACCAGCAAAGTTAGCACTCCATCAGTTTATGTATCTCAAAATGCTGAATCTTAGGAGAATCCAAGTTAACAGAACCTAGTTTCATTTGGAGGAAAAGTTCTAACCGAAGTATGTACCTTTCATCATCAAAAAACTTGCAAACACTACAATAGTACTGTGCCATCGAGAATCCATTACAGGAAGGTGTTGTGCTCATCATGGTCAGTGCATTTATGTTTATTTTGATTAATTTGCACTGACTTTTCAAAGTCAGTGCATGCACATCATTTCAGATGTAGCCTTCCTGCAAATTAATCAAAATAAACATAAATGAGCAATGTCCATTTGTTATCAAACACAAAATGTCCAATAGATGAGAAAGAAATGAAGTGTATATAGTTACCGATCCATTGAATGGTCGCTCACGTTATCATGGCAGAACCTACATGTAAATAACTTGCCACAGCAAGCAGCACGGACTTTGCAATTTCTTTTGTAATGCTCACAACCAAACACTTGTTTCTCTGAATCACGAAATGACGGTGAACATCCAAGGAAATCTTCACCATTTGAACCTTCGATTGCAGATGCTTGAGGTGACTTCTGCTGAGAAGCTATCCATCGACTATCATGACCCATTAGTTGATCAGAACAAGTGAAATGCAACATGGATTTACAAGGCTGAAGATAAGTGTTCGTGAAATAATTAAAACATGAACATACCTGGTCATTAGATTTTGAAGCAGATATGCTTTTCTTCTTGGATCCAGAGTTGAATCCCGAGAAACTTTTCTTACTTCTGATTCAAGCTCATTCTGATTCATCCTAAATATATCTTTCCATCCAGGTTTAAATGTGTCATCAGTAAGTTCCAAGCTTTCATAGGCCTCTGCACCTGAAACTGTGGATATGAAGCGCATGAGAAAGTTTTACATAATGTAAAAATCTACTACACAATAGAATCTTATAGATTTCAAGAAGCAATGACTACGCATTTGTCACACAAAGGCATAGCCTCTATACCTCAGCAATTTCTTTCAAATAACCATAAAAGTAGATTCTGAATAATTTATAACCAGACAGCAGCAAGAAAAGTATAGTACAGACCTAGAGATGTGCAACTTTCCGGTGTTTCTGTATGTGAAGATGCAGCTGGAGTTCCATCCCACCATTCATTAAGCCACTCACTGAACATAGTATTTTTGGTTGCCTGCTTCCATGTGTCCATCAATTTATTTTGCTCTTCCTGAGTAAGAGCATCAGTTACCCACGACAACATTGTTTCAAGACATTTTGCTTTAGAGATGCCCTTAAAAGTAGAAGGAAGATTTGGAAACCAAAATAGAGATTAATTAAAGAGATGGGGTGAGAAAAGTGGTTTTCGTGTGTTAACCATGAATTTAATACTATGTTTATATGCCTGTGAAAAACTTATCAATTAAAGACATAAAGGATTTGAGAAGATTAAGAATTATAATAAGTTTTCGACTCAATGGAAGTACTACAACAAGCACCCCAGTGCAGCCACAAACAAGCAGCAGCTACAAACAAGCAGCAGCTCTAAATTTTCCAGATCATCAAAATTACTACATCTTTCTTATTCTAAATAAGTTTATCCCTCACTCAAATGAATCGTCACCAGCACACTCATTAGACATATTGACCATCAACGCACAACCAACCTCCACAGCCCAACAACTCAACATAATCTATCTCATGCTTTTAAAACATAATCCCAATCAAGACATCTATACAACCAAGTTACTCAAAAACACAAAATCAGATAGATTCTTTCTAGCTTGCATCTTAAGCCTTTCGAGATCAATAAAAATTTTCAGTATTTTCAATCTCTTAGAATCCAACAGAACTAAATTGAAAGTCATAAAAACACACAAAATTTCCTCAAGTTCATACCCACATTTCACCCAAATCAATACTCACAGCCTTTACACCATCATACAATTATTTAACTTCATCAACCATATCGCCCCGCAAAACATACCCGCCTATAATCGTGGTATAAGTCACCACATTCGGGACAAACCCCATAGCAGGCATTTCGTCGAGCACCTTGAGTGCAGTCTCGACATCGTTCTAGTAGCATATATAAACTAGCAGCAAATTCAAACTAGCAGCATATATAAACTAGCAGCATATATAAATCACGCTCAATTCTACTTCAAAGAATCAAATTTCAATTCCAATTTCAATTTCGATTCGAACTCCCAAATCAAATTCATACAGAAATTGTAAAATCAAGAAGAAAAATGCAAAGTTTGAAACGTACTTTGACAGAGGTGCGACGAAGGTGAGACCGAGATTCGAGACTGGGCCTGAGGTCCGATAACTGGAGGAAGAAGGAAGAAGATCTCACGGCCTGGGTCGCGGTTGAGGTTCGATAAGCTGGGTCTGAGCTCGTGGGTCAATTTCGGGAATGCAGATTGATGGATGGACGAAGAAAGACGAAAAATGATTGGTATAAAAAGCAAGGGTGAAGTTATTTCAGAGGCTTTTGGGCGAAAAGAAGTAATGTTTGTGGGATTTGGTTATGCAGGTGGAGGAAGAAGGTAGAAGAAACCTAGTTGAGGAAGAAGGAAGAAACAGAAAAGAGAAGGCACGGGGTATAAAATGCAAAGGACTTTGGGCAACAAAACAGATTCGTCGCCCAAACACTAAAAATTTGTCACTCATATATTAGTTAAAACTTTTGAAAATAGCCAAAATTTTTGGCGGCTGGAGCTAATTTTTAGGTTAGGGCGACGAAATTTATGTTTGAGCGACAAAAAGTTTAGGCGACGAAATATTTTCGTCGCCCTAAATTTTATTAAAAATTTTAAAATCAGCCCAAAATTTTTGGCGGGGCAAATTTAGGTTTGGGCGACGAATTTTTAATTTAGTCGCCCAAAGATACTTTAGGCGACGAATAATTTCGTCGCCCAAAGACACTTTAGGCGACGAATAAAAATTTCGTCGCCCAAAGACACTTTAGGCGACGAATAATAAATTCGTCACCCAAATTAAGAGTTGTATGAAAAATTAACTTACAATGAAAAATTCAAAATAAGTAATTGAGAATGGGGAAAAATTTGTAAAAAATATACAAACGCTCGTAGTGAGAAGACCTACAACTTTCGTTTAGGGGTCATCTCCAAAATCGAATACTAGAAACCATGAAGCCTATATTATTTTTTAACCGTCGATTAACGTTTACGTTTACGCTCGGTTATTATATCCGTAATTTATTTTTTTCATCCCGGTTCTTTTTAAAAAACATGATCTTTTACTGAATGCAATAAGATGAACGGTTCAGATTGTTAATATTATGTCCCAAAATTTACAGTTTAGCTAAATTTGTGTATGACGTTATAAAGTTTATAGAAACTATATAACATCATCACAATTTTCAGTAAACTGTCACTATGGGGACATTCTAACAACGATCCGAACCGTTCATCTTATTGATTTTAGTAAAAGATCATGTTTTCAAAAAAGAACCTAAGATGAAAAAATAAATTACGATATAATAATCGAGGGTAAACGAAACGTTAATCACGCTAAAAATATTATAGGCTTCATGGTTTCTAGTGTTCGATTTTGGAAATGACCCATAAATGAAAGTCGTAGGCCTTTCTCGTTATTTGAGGGTTTGTTACAAATTTTTTCCCCTTCTCAATTACTTATTATGAATTTTTCACTGTGAAGTTAATTCTTTCTCGTAAAACTCTTAATTTGTAAACACACATAGATACATATTTCTTTTTAAATCTCAATCGTTGAATATGTAGACCTTTCTTCTGAAGATCATTTTGTACAAAAATTACTTCATTCGTAAATGAATAAGTCATTCTTTAGTAGATAAAAAAGAACGGCAGGGAGTAATTTCTTATGTTTAGGCGATTTAAAAATTATTTGTCGCCACATATATTCAAGGCAGGAAACTATTATTACCGCCTAAAATTAAAGCTAAGGCGACTAAAATTATTCGTCGCCTGTAGTTGGCTATCGCTAAACTCAAGGTTAGGCTTACGAATGGTGTTCGCCGCTTTCACCGGTTTTAGGGCGACGAACATTATTCGTCGCCCAACCAGGCAAGCTAAGGCTTATCAAATATTTCGTCGCCCACGCTCACGCCTGTAATCTCTAAGGCGACGAAATTAGCGCCGCCAAAGTTTCGCTTCGCCTAAATCCTCAACTTAGGCGACAAAATATGGATTTTCACGCTTCAAAATCATTTTGAGCGACTCTAAAAATGTTTCTGTCAGCCTAAAGTTTTGTCGCCAAGCTATTTTTCTACTAGTGAAAGTGGTGCTCCAACAACAATCCTATACAAAATTAATTAATTTATGTTAGTTTTAATTCAAAAAATATTAAAAATAAAAATTCGTTTAACGACACGGTGGTGGTGGAGGAGGAGGAGGAGGAGATGGTGGTGGTGGAGGAGGAAATGGAAGCTAGCTTGGGGAGAGAGAGAGAGAGAGTGAGATGGGAATTAAGAGGGAGATGAGGAGATAGGGAGAGATTTGGGGGAGAACCGAGAGGAGAGATTGAGAGGCAAATTTGCGCTTTTATGCAAAATTGCCTCTCAGTCCAAGGAAATTAAGGGATTAAATCGCTTGGTTTTGCGTTAATTAACATATTCGCCGCCTAAAGTCACCACTTTGAGCAACGAACTATTGGTCGCTGCTGGGGCAAATTTTAGGCGACGATTCTTTTTGGTCGCCAAAGTTTGGCGCCACCTCCTTTGCCGCCACTTTTTCATCTTTGGCGCTGACGACATCGCATTTATTCGTCAGCCTATTTCATTTTTAAGCCGACGAATGCCTTTGTCCCCTAATCACTTTGGCATCTAATGCCTTCGTCCCCTAAATGTTTTGACACTTTAGGCGACGAAACAGGGATTTCATTATCCAAAGTCCCTTGTCTGACGAAATTTCCTCCACGCTTAAAATTTTGTCGCGCAAGCTGTTTTTTTCTACTAGTGGTAACAAGGCTTCATGAACAGCTTTGTTCTTCTGCAGTCTTGGATGCAAGGTCTAAAAGATCAAAACTCTTTACTATTTTAGTTGGAAGGAATTCAAATTGAATAAAATAAAAACGAACAAACTGCCCGTTTTTTCCTCTTTGCATCAACGATGTTTCTATCGGCGCCAAAATTTAATATCTTAGTTTGATGTGGCTGAAGGACTCCAAGATCTAATATACGAGTTGAGAGATCAAAATGTAACTGGGGGACAAACTTTTAGGGACTATTGTTACAATTAAACCTGAAGAGTTATTTTTCACCCGGTGTGTGGTGAACAAAGAGACGGCACAGAAGTACATTAGACCCAATTAAGTTATGGCACTGCAGTGTTGGACTTAAATTAATCTACATTTTATGGATTGCTTTTTTTTTTCTTTTTATTGGTGAACAAAAATATAATGACAATCACTTATACTACGTGTTCAAGGTAGATCATTTTCACTTAGAATAGCCTCAAACATAATATACTTAGGATAGTCACATGAATGTCTTTTTCTTTATTGATTATTTGATCCCAATGCGAGGTTAGAGCTTCACAAACATAAATGGTGTGAGTCAATTTTGATTTACATAAAACCAATATTGCACAACCATGATACTAATTAAAATCAAATATTAAATGTAACTAATTAGAGAATATCAAAGTGAAAATTGCAATGCAACGTAAACTTAAGCTTCAAAGATGTGTGACTTGAGTTTTTATGATTGGAAACTATGTGCTTTCCACATTGACCTAATAAAACTAAAATAAAATAAAATAAAGGTCATTGATCAGTCCCGTAACACCAAAATTAATTTGATGGTTCCAAATACTAAAGCTTCTATTGATCTTAACCTAAATTTAAAATCTAAAGGAACCAGCACTATGTTCTTGTTTTGTGCTGCTTGGAAGTCTTCTCAGTGATGGTGTAATCCATTTGTTTTTACTCAATTTGTGCCTCTTGGAGATTTTATGAGCTCAAAACCTTGAATGATTATTCCATATTTTGCTCAAATTTTAAAGTAACTTGAGAGCAAGAGTGCCTTAAGAATTTAACCTAATAACTTCATCTGCTTGTCAAAAAAAGAAAAATTCCACACAATCTAGAAAAAGACAATGAAAATTTAAAACTTAAATCAAGTCTAATAATAAAAATTTCTATAAAAATAAAGGAAGCGCGCAATGCGAGTTCAATTCACCATGGTATAGTTTGGTGGAAATCCTGTGCTAAAACCAAACATAAGCCAAACAAAAAAGGTTTCGCATCACAATTTTCAAATGTATGCTGACCTAATAAAGAACCAAGTACATCACTTTACTTGGTGAACTTTTGTTTTTTGGGTTTTGATATGAGATATACTTATTAAGTAAGATAAATTTGATGGGCCACATGGTATCCCTTCCTACTATGGCGCTTATTCAGATGTGTAGCCCCATCTGGCATTTCCTCACGGAATAATCTATCATTGCTAAGTACCCTAGTCAAGGTAACCTTCCAGCAGTCTTCTCCAAGAGGCCAGTCGTATACAACGGTAGAAGGATCTGACAAGCAACAGCTGCTTCAGCGACAGCTGCTCCACTTTTGTTCACCCAATCAAATAATGTACAAGGAGGACACACGACAATGCAGGAATGAGGCCAAGCAATAGTCCTCCAATTGCATCCTCAAGAGAATGGAAGTTGATAGACAACGGAATATCTCTCATCTTTAACTACGCGACTCACCGAAACCGCACAACAAAATGCTCCAAGAGCCACTCCCGCCTACCAGTGAGAGGATCTACGGACAACAAACTTCCTTCAGCTACAACTTCTCCAGTTCCTTCCATGTAAGCAATTTACAAGGTCTATTCGTCATCAGCACATTCGTTCCATCATCATGTACACTTGAATTATTATTATTGTTATTTTGTTGCACCTATCGCAATTGCAAAGGGAAAAAAGTTAATATATATCTTGTTTACGCACAACATGGTACTTTTACGCATGTAGATGATATAACAAACTAATTAACCTGTAAAGTAGTTATTTATTTTTTATTTTTTGATTAGAGTTGCATTCACAGATGCAGAGATTGGAAGAACTTTATTTCCAACTATTTCAAACCTTCAAAGTTAGTCGTTCTGGAATTTTACAAAGAAGGCTTGTATATATGTTGAGAAACTTACGTGGATGACTCTGTTGTGTTACAGTTCCATCTACATTATTATTGCCACCACCAAGGTCTTGCTCAACGTCTCCTCCTTCGATAGGGTGCTCCACGGCCTGACACGGATAAACAATATTCCAATAACATGAACAACATCAATATATGAGCGTTAGTTTAAAACCAAAAGGAAAAATAAATAGAAAATCCCTCATCATAAATTTTGGTTTTATATTTTTTAGGGTAATTCTCACTTGGATTACTCTCAAGTAAAACGCAAAAAAATTAAGGGTAAAGCAAAGTGTGAATTTCACGATACTTGAGTAGTGTAAAGTGAGAAATTCACCCTTTCTTTTATTTTGATCCCCTTATAATGCCTACTATTGGGCCGGGTAAAAAGAAAGAATTACAATAATTTGTTCTCAAATTTGTACAAAAGTACTCTCCTTTTATTTTTATGTGCTAAGAGAAATTTTTTGGGGTCAAATAAGTTTACCTAGCTGAGACGTTACAAATAAAAACTGTAGGGAGGAGGAGGCCCAGCCTTCTGCGAAAATAATAATAAGAAAGCAAGTCCTGATTTCACCTGATTTGTTGATTGCCTCTGCACTGCCACTGCCACTGTGTTCCCCATGAATATTAATATTCCTTTCGTACAACTTGCACAACACCCAATCATACAACTACGCAGAAAAGAAAAACACATGATCATGATGAATTTGTATCCTTTAATTAGCCCTAAAAGGCTTCTTTTTTTTTTTCTCTTAATTCAAGTAAAGTTGAAGACAGTAATATTGTAAACGACTTAATAATTATATCTATCAAAAACAGAACGGAGCTCGAATGAGGAAACGAAACATTAAGTACTTACTGTGCCTGCTGCCGGGTTGTCCAGTCTTATATTCCTCCATAACCCAATAATTAGTGATTAAGTATCAAAACATTTGATCCAACTTCCTCCTTCATTATAGTTTAGCAATAATCTGGTTCCAATTTTCTGATTTTTATCTCTGATTTTTGAACTTTTGTTTTGATGTTTCCAAACCCCAACATTGGTGGACAGTACGATTTGCTATGGTATTGTCTACTGTTGACAGCCTGAACATCGGTGAAGAAATACAGTTTTCCTGTAATTGCTGACCCAGCATACCACTTGTTAAAAACAAATTTAGTTTCTTTCAAGTTTTGCAAAATAAAAATAATATATATACCACAAAAATTGAAAAGGCGTACTAGAGCTAGAAAGAAAGTTATTAAATCCCTAGTTTAAGAAGGGTAAAACCAGCAGGAGAAATCATATATAACCTGAGAGTTGCTGTGGGGTGTATTCATAAAAGTTCAACTCCTCGATTATTTCTGTTATTTGGTGATGAGCAGTACCGTTGATTTTTGCCTTAGGATATAATAAGTTCTTTGCTCTTTTGCAAACACGTTCCTCTCTGTTCATCATGATTGATCGATTTCCTCCCTAAAACGAAGCCATGACGTATGTTAATTTGGTCGTCCCAAATTATTAGTGCATATAGATATATGCATGCATGCATCAACCAACTAAACATAGAGAACTTATGAAGAACTGATTTTTCCCTACGATAAGGAACAGTATATATAAGTTTTATTTTTTTAATACCTGATTGTACTAGAAATTTAGTGTTGTAGATATTGCTTCCTGCACAAGGTATAGTAAACACTCATTAGTAATTAGTTCACATATTATTGATAGTACACATAGACGAACATACGATCTGGGATTAGAAGTTTAATGCCAGCAAGAAAGAATATACATACGTTTGGTGAGTAACCGCCGAAGAAGGTATGCCTGAGCATGTAGTAACATCACATACTTATAGGGTCAGGGTCTCTTGGTTAATTTCTGCCGAATATCACCAAAAAACGATTTTTCCCTTTTAGTTGGCATTAATTATAGATTTACCTTTGTGCAGCAATTTATAATTAACTTCCTTTTGGTGCCTGCACAAATTAACTTGCCTAATTTATTTGCACCCTGTTTCTTTGCGCCTGCAGGTTTCTTTCCTTTGTTATTGGATCACGAGATCCTGAAGAGACATAATTTTCTAACCTAAGATCTATGGCTCTGTCCTGATACCGTGTGGATGTGGGTGTAGCGGCACTGTTTGTCCTTTGTTTGATTCTGTTTATTTTCAATTTTCAGCAACTCACTAGCTAGGAGATTGCTGGGTTTGATTTTCTACTTAGAGAGTTGTTTTATTTTGTTTTAGTCTTGTGTAATTTAAGATCCTATTTATGTCAATAAATATTATTACTCACTATAATTACAATGAAATTATTATTACACGTATAATTACTCCAATATATATGACTTACATACTGAAATTTAATTTTTCTGACTAAAATCCGATGACTAGGATCCAAATACACTTTACCTAAATAAGCTTGTGTGTCATATTTAATATTTTTCGTCTCTAAATTATCTCATTATTGCATTTTGTATGTTGATGTTTTTTCTATTCAATATCTTGTCTACAATTACAAACCCACCAAAGAAACTATCTCACCTTAACTATAACAACTTACTTCGCCATCTAAACTTGCTCGAAGAGATGAGCAGTCTCTGCGATTCGGAAATCTCTTGGAGACTTTGACCCTAATTCAACCAGACTCTCATGATGATTTACATCTCTTCAGAATTGAGGGATCTTTTTTCTTTCTTTTGAAGCATTTGTATTTGTCCTTTCTTTCTTGATCAGGTTGTCCTGTTCGATGGGAGATTCCTTTGTTCACTTTTGTATGATGTCTCATGATAAATTCCGTTTCTTTTCTAAAAATTACAATAAAGAATACAGAAAATACTACAGCATTTTCTGTTACTATTAGATTTAAGAAGATTGATTAAATAAAGAATTATAATTTAATAATCTTTAAGCTTCTTAATTAATTATGTGTAAAGATATTAATGTCATTGATGGTAATTGTAACAAGTATGATACCAAGCTCGTTAAGGACAATCAGAATTGTAATGAGTAGAAGTTCAATAATTTATTTCAAAATAAATACAGTGTCTTTTTTCAAAAAGAAAATTATAGTTTCCTTCTTCTGAAGATGAAGCTAATCTCTTCTGGTACACACAGCAGACAGAACTTGCCCTTCTCGAGAGTTGCATCAAAGAAAGAAGAGGCTATTGCCCAACAATTTAGGGCAGTTGCCTATTGCAATGTGGTGTACGCAGGTTCATATCTAATAAAGCCATGCTTACCAGTGTTCCCTTCTGATGTTATCATCGAGATTTTGGAGCTTGGTTGCCCGTAAAGTCTGTGGTAAGGTTCATGGCGTTTGCAGGCAATGGTGTTCCTTAGTTCAAGACTTCAAAGTTCATTGCAAAACATATGGGACGAGCTTTGGTCCTGTGTGAACTTCCTCAACATACAGATTGGAAGCTAGCGATATTACCACTCTTTATGATAAAAACTTAAGCTTATTTGTGGATATGATGGCTGTTTCTGGAGTGAGGAGTGTTAAGTCAAGTTTTCCTTATCAGGAATTTTTGTAATGCATCAAGTACTTTACTTGCCTTATGCGCGCAATGTGGATACAAGATCAATGGAATTTGCTTTTAGTTCATTCACGGGTGACTGCAAAGTGGCATGCGTTACTGCAAAATGAGGGTGATTGGGTGTCGATGGTTTTAAAGTCCTAACTTTGGGAATTGATCACGAATGGAGAACCTTGAGGCTCCCCAAACCAAAATGACAAACTGGTGTCGAGATGGGGTTGGGGCAATTGAACTGAGCCAGTCATCTCCTCGAACTTCATGATTTCACATTCATTAGATGCGGAAACACAACAAACAACCAGGCATACCTTGCATCCATGATGCCGTGAAGGCGTGGCAGATCCCAATCCGCTTTTAGCTGCTGGTGGAGGAAGACATTGTTCTCTCTCTTGCCTTAGTTTTCACGTAAAAACCCTAATCGTGGTTTTCTTTCTCAGCCGTTGCACACATAATATGGGCATGTGTGCCGTATATTAGTAGAGAGATGACCCGTTTCCTTTTGAAGCCCATAATCAATTACCACCAATAACATACGCAATAAGATAGGAAACTAATTCCTCTTACCAATAGGATTGTTACCAAATAATAATATTCGCAAACTCACTTATCATATAAAGTGGACCATGTCATGTCGACCACCTTAGAATATTAAAACATTCTTACATTCTCCCACTTGGTCCATAATGACACATATGCCTTCTTTTCCTACTGAACAAATAAACATCAAGTGCTTAATAAAATTGAAAGAATCATTATCAATTGATTAACACAACATCGATTGCTAACTGCTAGTGTGATTCATGCATGTTATACATCAATAAGCAAAATATTCCCCTTCCATGTACCACAACATTAGCAAACCGTCTAAAATAGCCCGTTAGTGAGAAAAATATATGTAGGTCCAATAATGTCTTGGTCAAAGACATTCCCGCTACCATTCATCCAATTTCACAAATGTGTACATAATTGGAAAATGTAAAAACGCTTAGAAATATGTTCAATTATTGAGCTCAGAGTGTCAAACACAAATGTTGTCATTAAACAAATTCTCAAAATGAAATAAAATACGACAATCATCATGTGGACTGATGCATCAAGACCCATCCTCACAACATGATCATTAAATGCCTTTCGCCCTAGTCTTTTTGTCAGACCGGCAATCATAAACATTATACTTATGTGCTCAATAGACACTCTTGTTTTTGAACCTCCTCCAAGAGTCAAGTATTTTATATCCATATGTTTAGCACCATTAGAATATTTTGTCATTCTAGAGAAGAAGACAGATGTGGCGCTTGTCACAAAAATTCTCAACGGCTTGGCAATGGAAACAACACAAAGCAAGCTGGAAATAAAATTTCACACCTACAAACCCATGATTTGTAGCCTCAAAGCATGCAATAAATTCAGCCTATGGTGATATAGCAATAATATCTTGCTTTGCAATTTTCCAGGACTCCTTTAGCTAAGAGGAACAAATAACCAATAAGCTGATCTTCCTCGCTATCAACACATCCAACAAAAATCTAATTTGAATAACCAAGTACTTCCAGGTTGTCGATTTCCTATATGCGAGCATATAGTCTTTCATTCCTTGCAAATATCACATGATCACTTTCTTTTGGTAACGCCTTTCCGGCTTATCCATTCCCTGGGTTATCATAATTGCTCAAAAATGCATGTCTAATGCGCTTTCATTATACCCAAGTGTTTTTCATAGTAATTTATCAAATTTGAACTTTATTATGTATAAAATGGTCAAATAGGCTTTTATCTAATTTGTTTAATTTTGACCTATGTTAATGTGCGTAACCATGAGAATGAAGTATGGAAAATAAAAGATGAGAAAAGTGTGGGTGAATTTTCTAAGAAAAATAAAAATAATAAGAAGTTAGTTGACAAATAGCCCATATTAGAAGTGGAGTTTGTGCAACTCACAGGCAAGCTCTGCAAGCAAGAAGAGAAAATCAAGGAGAGGGTTGAAAGCAAATCGAAGAAGAAGTCGGGCCCTTTTGTCCTAATAATTTCCTAGGGGATGAAGGGAATTTCATGGTTATAAAAAGTCGCTTACGTTGTTCCTCGGGGACTCTCACTTTTCCCATCGCTTTTACTTCAAACTTTTTACTAGTGATTTTCATTTATGGAAGCTGGCTAATCTCCTCAGCCTAAGGCTAAAGGGGAAACTTATACCATGATTATGTTGTTTTATTATTTCGATTCTATTTCGGAGTTTCAAATGTCAATTTTACATTGTGGATGTTCAATGGAATTGTTGATTTATTTTATTTTCTAATTGTGATTCATATAGGTTCAATCAAGTTTTTCCTATAGTTTTGTTTCAACATTCATTCTTTTTTAGAGAATTGAATAAATTAGTAGATTGGTATAGATTTCTAATAAAGTAGTTTCAATATTTTGTTGCCATAGGTACAAATTATATTTGGGATTATTTCTATAAGGAATTGAATGCATTAATTTGTTCAAACATTCATAATGAAAACTACTTTTTCAAATGTTTTATTTTGAGAGAAATTTAATTTCCATATCTTCCGATCGAGTGCGCTTTTATGTTTGTATCTCATGTAGGTTGTAAAAGGATTCGGGCCAGTAAAATTGTGTAATCCAGATATATGTAGACGAAACCCTAATGCTTTAGTGTTTTTAATTACTTAAGTTTCTTTCTAAAATTACATCTCATTCGATATTGTTCCTTTTGTTTCAGTTTTCGAAATATTCTGCATTCTTTTTCAACGCTCTCCGTGAATTTGACACTGCATTCGAGTTATATTATTGCGCGACACCTGCACTTGAGTTTAGTAAGCAGTTTTGGCGCCGTTGTCGGGGGAGCGAATTTCATCAGGGAAGCGCAGGGATTTTTCTCCACTGCACACTCTTTTCCATTATTTTATTTTATTTTATTTTATTTTTCTGTTTTTTCTTTCTTTTTGTTTTGGTTTTAGTTTGCCATTCTTTTTGTTTCATCAATTTTCATGCGATATTGTGATCACCGAGGTAGATTTGCTAAACGTCCAGAACCTAAAATTGAAACTGTGTTTGGAAATCTTTTATAGTGATAGTGAGTCTGTTAACATGGGGTGATCGCTCACTTATTGAGGCGAGGAAAACCCTCCCCCAGAACATTGAAAGCACTATTTGCATCAAACTCGTGTTGCATCTCCTTCATGCATTGTTTTTCCCAAGCAATACGCCTAATTATGAATTTAAATATGGAATGGTTCCATCTTTTTCCTATTTTCATGGTTTGGAGAATGAAGATCCTTATGTGCATGTTAGGGAATAAGGATGCCGTTAGTGACTTTTATAATATTACTGAACCTGATCAATTGGATGGCGTGCGATTAAATTTTTTCCATTCTCTTTGAAAGATAAAGCGAAAAGTTGGGTATTGTGCATGCATTAAAGGCTAGGTCTTTATTCGTTCTGGTCTGAAATGACAGATGAATTTTTTCAAAACTTTTTTCCGAATCATAAGACTACAGCTTTAAAGCAACAAATTTCTACTTTTTCAAAAAGAAAGTGAATCATTGTATCAGACATGGCAAAGATTCAAGAACTCCATTGAATTTGTGCCCACACCATGGTTTTGAAAGCTGGCGCCTTGCTAGTTTCCATTTACTACTCTGCCTTCTCCTCCTCTCGAGATCTTCAATTTCTTGAGTCTGTGTAATGGGGATTTTATGTCAAAGGAATCTGATGATGCGTTAGAATTTCTAGATCATATTGCTAAAAATGCATCAAATGGAAAGGTCTTGAACCCACTTGAGAGCACTGATTGCTCTAAGCCTCCTACGTCCTCTAGTAGTAAAGGAATTTATCAATTAAGGGAAGAAGATGAATTGAAGGTAAAATAAGATAATCTTGCCAAAGAGGTAGCTACTTTAAAATTAAAAATCTTACTATGCCTCAACAAATTTATCGTCTGATATTGATCAAGTTTGTGATGTCTGTTGTGAGATTGGTCACCCATTAAAAGTTGTCAAATGTTGCAGGAAATGAAAGGAATTTATGAAGAACGGTGTGCTGCCATTGGAAGCTATCAAACAGAGCAGTATTCTCCTTTTTCAGATACATACACTCCGGCAACAAGAAATCATCCAAATTTACGTTGGAGAAAATGATTCGCACCCACAGCTAAGTGCTCCCTATCCATCTGACAATACCCCACCGATACCCACGTGATACTGCTCGAGCGTGTCGGCCGACACTGCAAGTGACGAAGCCATTGAATGCATGACAACATTTTAGTTTATGCAACTTAAACCATTATTTAATTTATGAAATAATACCAATATGCACAAGTGTTCGTGAGCATACTAAAATCACAACGAAATGCATAATAAGTCAAGTTCTTAGAATTCTATCCATAATGTGGATGGATATTATTAAAGAAACCGAATAAGAACAAATCCCTACATGGTTCCAAGAGAATCGTAGCCGCCACCGTATGCCCTCGACTCGCCAGATGCTCTATCACTAGGTCCCGAAGGGGCGAAAAACAAAAGGTTATGTGAGTGACTAAAAATAAAAGTTTTCTAAATAAATTTCTCTTTTCAACATAGTAACCCTCCCTCTATTTGAAACTACAAGATATTTGTAAATCATAATACCGTAGAGATAAAGGTCAAATCATACAATATAACGGAAGTAATCAAAGGAACCGTGAAATAATAATTCATATTTCCATAAGTCATTTCACCAAATATATCAATAGTATAGATAAGAAAACCAACACAGGTATATGTGTGCAATCACCCATGTACGTGTTGAGAGGAACAGTTCTCTCAATCCTCGGCGACAAGCACTTTACGTTATCAATCAATTTGTACTCCTAGTACCACACACATGTAAGCATTTGCGCATACTGGCCACACCCGAGCCTACGTAGCGAGGCCTTTTCCACAAAAATAAACATAAACGTAAGACAAGCTTGCACTAAGGTATTTACTGCATAATAAATTTCCGGAGTACAAAATATGGCAGACCCAAACATGTGAGACTTGTCCCACGGCCGTGAGACGCGTACTACAACGAGGAAAACATACCCGCGTGTTTGAAAACATACATAAGTATAATCATGTGTTTAGATATAAGAACAATATTCATTTCATAATTTCCCAAATAGTCAAACCTTTTGTAATCGAACATATTCATGCTTAGAAGCCATAGATTAAATATCAATATATCCATATAATATCTTATATCTCAAAATCATTCCATAATATATATATACCCATATATTTTCATCTCAAAATCATTTCATAATATATATATATATATATATATATAAACATGCTGTAAACATTTAAACTCATAATTATATCAAAACAATAATTATTTTCAAGCATATAAACCATTTAAGAAAACAACAAAACCACTTCACTGCCAGTTTCTGAGTGAAATCTCCCTCGTGTTGCCCTCCTCGAACTTTGCGTCAAGAATTACCTATTTAATATTAGGGAAAGTGTTAAAAATATCCCTAATATAAATTATTTTAACCCTTATGTAAAAGAACCCAAAATAATAACTATTTTAGCGAAACGCTCGGAAAACGATGGCCCTAAAACCTTGCCGCCGCGGCGCCACGCACACGCCCGAAACGCCGGGACGCTGCCAGCACGCCACGCTACGCGCTTGTAAGTGTCGCCACGCGACCGGGCATCGCGGCAGCACAAGACCGGCACGCGTCGCCACGCTACCGATGACATCACCCCACGCTGGCACCGACGCCGCCGCACGCACTGGCGGGATGTCGGGCCGGGCCGCAGTTGCACCCGCCAAGTAGTCAAATGGCAGTAATCTAATATACATTTTCCTCTCGACGGAATATTCCTGCTACTAAAACAGAATATTCCGCTTACCTTCAACCTCTCGCTGTCGCCGAGCAGCCACCGGCGCGCGTCCTCCGCCTCGGTTCGTCGGTACTGGAAAATCACCGACGAATCCCAAAACTTCAAAAATTCATAACTCCTATCTCACAACTTAACATGCCATATATCAAAAATGAAGGTATTGACGAGCAGAATATTTTCATACCAATTTAGCCTGGAAAATGGTCGGAGATGGCCTGAAATTGGCCGAAAGCTTCGGGAAACCCTGCTTAATTCGCTCTCCTTCAAATCGCACCAAAGCACGCTCTTTATGTCGATTTGAACCTACTCAATGTAATAAAACCAATGGGAATGGTTTCGAGGCTTACCTAAGTTGGGATTGTACAGAAACTTGAATGGCAGCCACATTGCCCAAATACGACATTTGGCCGATTGGGGCCTCGAGGTCTGGGATTCTCAAACGCGCCTGTCTCGTAATGACTATATGATCTGTGTAATGTAATGGTTTTGTGCTGGCTGTTCGACAGCTTATAGATTCTATTCAAACCTAGGGTTTCTTTCAGTTTTGTTAACTTTATGAGAGGTTTTGGCCGCAGAGAGGGAGAGAGAGAGAGAGAGAGAGTAAATTAATTATTTTGTGAGGTATTTGGATAACCTGCTCAACTTTTCTACAACGGGGTGCTTTCTAACTTTTATCAATTTATTTTATAATTTCAATTATGATTATGCTAATTAATTCTTTTTCTAGGGTGAGAGTCTTGAGCCTTTACCATGAATATAGTTTCTTTTTCAATTGCTTATGATATTATGCATGCTATTTTGAATTGTCAATCATTGGTTTAAACTATATATTTATCTTAAAGCTTTGATCACCATTAGGATGTGTGTAGACATAATTGGATGCAATTTATGTTGGAATATCACCCTTTAAATTGGCTAGGGCTTTGGGATTGATAATTGTAAGTTCACTTGTTGCTTAATATCATGCTCTTAAGTGGTTGCATGGTTTTTCAAAGGTTTTCATAAAACTAATGAGTCTTGCATGTTCACATTTGATCCGAATATCATAGACGGTTGCATGTTAGATATAATGCTCTAGTTAGAATATCACTAGTAGAATTTGTACAGGAAAACATAACCTTCAAAGTGCATGTGTACCTATAAGAACTCCAGAACTACATGGTGATTGTTATCACATGGCCAAACTCTAGAGTTTCTTATCTTTAATTTTTGATAATTCTTAACAAGCTTTATTTTTAATTATTTAAATTCTGCGACTTTTCATTTATTGTTATTTATTTTGTTATTTTAATTTATGATCACAAATCTCTTCTTTTTGCATTAAATAATTAATTAAGAATTGGTTCTAAATACAAGTTATTTATACCGGGCTTCGTGGAAACAACCTTGGCTGAGTTGCTATACCACGATAACCTCAGCCCCTTAAAAGTATTTTTAAGTGATTTCGCTCTAAAGTTTGAGGTGTGGTAAAATTGCTATCGAAATCAAGAGCCAACTTTCAAAGCTTAACCAACTTCTCTGGCCGCCAATCGAAATGCAAGCATTCCCTGAATGCTCAAGCCAATCCTAAAGGTGTTAATGTGGTTGAAACTGAATCTGAGCATGCTAAGTCCGTGGTTACTCTTAGAAATGGCAAAACAATTGGCACAACCCCTTCACTTGAGGAAGTTGAGAAAACTAAGAGTAGTGGATAAACTTGGACAAGCCCAAAGAAACCAGAAATAACAAGGAATATCATGTGCCTACACTCTTTTTCCACAAGCTTTACTTCCAGGAAGAAAGCTCCATACAATTATGATATTCTTGGAGCTTTTAAGCAAGTAGCATAAATACCTTTTGTTAGATGCTATTACAGGTTCCCACTTATGCTAAATTTTTAAAGACTTGTGCACCTATAAAAGAAAGCATAATGTGAAGAAACTGCGCTTTGGCTGCCCATGTGAGTGTGGTGTGTTGCAACAAAATTCCACCAAAATATAAAGATCCGGAAGTCCTACTTGTCTTGTGTCATTGGAAATAATTTTATTGATCGTGCTTGCTTGACTTAGGTGTTAGTGTGAATTTACTGACGTATTCAGTGTATTTGGCAGTTAGGTCTTGGTGAATTAAAGATGACACAGGTAAAATTGCAGCTGGCTGATCGTTCTATTAAAACTGGAGAGGGATTATTGAGGACGTGTTAGTTCAAGTAGACAAGTTTTATCATCCTGTTGATTTTATTATTTTGGACACTGCACCTGTTTTAGACTCTGAAAATTATATTCCTGTAATTTTGTGTCCGTCCTTTCTTAGCTACATGTGATGCTAACATTAGTTGCACGAGTGGGATTATAAACTTTGTTTTAAATATGACAATGGAGGTTAACAATTTTAATGTTTTCAGGCAGCCTTATAGAGACGACGTAACGCGAGCTTGTCAATTTTATTTCGACTGTGATGGCATGAACAATTTGAGAGAGTCTAATTGTGGATTCTTTAGAAGCTCTTGAATCATGATGCACAAATTGATCCAAAATAGCTGAAATTGCTACTGTCTGATTCTTGTCAGGTACAAGAAGCAAACGGATGGAAACCAAAGTTTGAGGAGCTTCCACCACTATCAAAGGTCGTACCATCTAGTGGAGGTGCCCAAATTGAGTTGTGCCGCTGCCAGGAAGGTCTTAAGCATGCATTTTTGGGCCCAAACGACACTTTTCCCTGTGGTAACTTCTTCTGAACTAAATTCTTCGCAAGAAGGTAAGTTGCTTAAGGTTTTGAGTGCTCATAAATCTGCCATTGATGGACTATTGCTGATATAAAGGAATTAGCCCTCTTGTTTGCACACACAGAAAATATTTCTTAGAAGAGGATGCTAAACCATCTAGGGAGCCACAACGGGAGGTTGAACCTCAACAGCTGAAAGAAGTTGTAAAAAATGAAAGTTTAAAATTAGGATGTGGGTATCATTTACCCAATATCTGACAGTAAATGGGTGAGTCCTACTCAAGTTGTTCCGAAAAAGTCTGGTCTAACTGTTGTTAAAATGACAAAATGAATTGGTTCCTACTAGAATCATTTCATTACGTGACAAAGACTACAGAAAGCTTTCAATCTTGTGACTAGAAAAGATTATTTTCCTTTGCCTTTTATAGATCAGATTTTAAAACGGTGGCTGGGCATGCATTTTATTGCTTTTGATTGTTATTCAGGGTTATTATCAAATTGAAATTGCAATTGATGATCAAGATACATTTACTTGTCCTTTTGGTACTTTTGCTTTCCGTAGGATGCCTTCGAATTGTGTAATATTGCTCCTGCTACATTTCAAAAGATGCATGCTTAGTGGGCTCTATGGATATGGTGGAGAAAATTCTTGAAGTTTTTATGGATGATATATCCTGTTTGGTGATTCTTTTGATGATTGCTTTGAATAACTTGGAAAAAGTTTTAATTGCCAAGAAAGAACCTTGTTTTGAATTGGGAAAAATGTCATTAATTTCCATGGTTTCTTCGAATTGTTCTTGGTCATTGTTTGCGCCATACTTCACCAATCCCGAAACTACCAAGCATCGGGATGTCAACTTTGTACCTTCTCGTGAGACTCATCGGAAGGGTTCGCTACTGAGGCGCTCTTTTGCCAAGCACATGAGTTTCTCTCCAACCAAGAGGCCAATCACAACATGACACGTGTCAACACTAGAGAAAGCTTCTAGAGTCCTACATCGACCACTGATGAAAACAGGACTCTTCTAAACTATAAAAGAAGATCATTTCTCCCACAACTAAGCTCAAGGATCTTAGACCTTCTAACTCTTTATTAGAACTCACTAATGATGATTATGCCTAATCCCACGTATCATGTAAACTCTACATTATTAATGAGAACTCCTCTACCTTCGTGGACGTAACCCAACTTAGGGTGAACCACGTACATTTCCCCGGTTTGCTTCCCCATCTCTAACACATCATACACATTCCACTGATGACCAACAATCTAGCGAAGGTCATCTCACCTTGACACTTTATGCTGTCTCCAAAGTCCACTGATTTTGTGCATCAACATTTGGCGCCCGTCTCGTGGGAAACGACACCGATTTCCTACTCTCACCACCTGACCAAGCTGAGTCTTATCTTCACCTTCCCATTCACCGAAAATTTCTTCAAAGACAGGGTGTCGAGTGGTGATCCTTAAAGACTCTCTCCAAGCAAAGTACGAAGCAAAAGCTTGGCTTACAGCTTGTATATCGAAAAGAAGATCTGCTGAACACCTTAACCTCTTTTGAGTCTACTATGGCGTATCGCATGCATAGTGACGTAGAGGATCGATAGTCTTTTTCCTCCACTCTCTCCTCGTGTTCTTTAACTGCATCAAGCCGCTTTCAACTGAGACGGTGATTCTTCGACGAACCGAGGAAACTTCTCGGTGGCTCAACACATCTTCCGTGACCGGACAAAGCTTAATTCGCGCAGATGACTTGTACACCATCCGCTTAAGCCTGACGAAATATTAGGCAATATGCCGTCACTTTAGCCAGTACTCTTATCGCGCCGGCCGATGTGACAAGACAAATTTCTGCCGCTTTCATGTCGGCATGCGTGGTTGTTTCATCAAATATACATTTATCAATGCCAATACTTGGAAGACTTACTCGAGGTGATGACTAAAGCTTACAATCATGCCTTTGTCGAAGCAAAGATGTATACATCAAGGGAGCCTCTATGACCCTTCCTCTAGTAGGTAGGAATTGAAAGTGAAAGCTCTACCGTTGAGTATATGTTTCACCATCCGCATACATGTACAATACTATACTCTAACCTCAGAGCTTCAACATGCATACTTTACTCAAGGTAAATAAAACTAAGTGCAGGCAACCAACATGGTTAGCCAAAGCAATATTCGATGCATATCCATATATTTCATTAAGCTTCCAAACCTTGGTTCATATATCATCCAAACAATGGATTCCATAGCAAAACATCCATAAGCAACATGCATACATGATCACTCATGTCAATCATCATAAACGCTATACCTTCAACACATTCACAAGTGCATAAGTCAATTGAGCTTTAAAAGGGTGTCAACATGTATTTTTTGCTCTTCGGCATGTGCTACATTGCACCTTTGGCAATCCCCGCCACTTTTTCCTACCAACCAGTGTGTGATTTAGATCACATTCACATCACCAACTAGGTGATGTGAAGAGTACAAGTAAGACTTAATAAACAATTTTGCCCTTCGGCAAGTGATACATTGCACCTTGGCAACTCGCCACTCTTCCCACCATCTAGGTGATGAAGGAATCACCTTCACATCACCAACCAGGTGATGAATAGTACAATCCCCAATGAACAATTTAGCCCTTCATGTGCCTCATTGTTTCTAACAACTCGCCATTCTTTCCACCAACTAGGTGATGAATGGTACAATTTGTACCTTAAACAATTTTTTTTTATCCTTCTAAGAATTGGCCATCCATTCCACCAACCAGTGATAAAGGAACTTACCTTCTTCCTAACAACTAGTTGGAATGCAGGCTAAACTATAAATTCTTAGCTTTAACTCTTAGCTTTCACAAACAATGGAAAACCCTCAAGCCCTTAAGCAATTCAAAAGGTCAACAAGCTTAACTCAATTCAACTAGGGGAGCAATTTAAGCCCAACAAAAGGTAATAGTCAACAACAAGGAGATATTACAAGCCAACAAGGGCTTCAATGTATGTGTGGTGCTTCAACAAACCAACAAGTGGCTTCAATGTAATGTAATGCTTCAACAAGCCAACGGTGGCTTCAACGCGATATGATGTGTCAAACCTTAATATTGCTACAATTCTTCTACGTTGGTAAGCTTTACTAACCTGGAAAGCTACACATGGTATACAATGGCCAAATTTTTACAAGATTAATGTCATCGGAGCATGTCTAACTAATATCATGGTGGTCACTTGCCAAAGCTCTTCAACCATCTTACATCTACTTCAAGCGCACCAACAAAGTACTTAGTTCAAGCTCTTCAAAGAAGATTTTAGACACCACCAAAGTTCAACGCGCATCTTAACGCGTCTCCAACCTTCACTTAGTGTTTAGCAAGGGACCAAATAAAGAAAATTAAATTTATATGGTTCCTAAGATCTCGTATATTTCAACAATGGAAACACATCAACCTGGTGTGGGTTCCCAAAGGCATCGCTTGAAAGGTAAATAAATTTATATAGCTTTTTGAGAGCTTCAAGCAACGCAAAGCTCCAACTCTTCAATCACTTAGTTTGCAACTTGCAATATAAAGCATCATTAAGCATCGCGGAAAACCTATGTACTGTAAAGTTACACGAGCTTTGAAAAATTATTCGAGCTCCCGTGTATGGTGCGAATGAAGCCACTTCTATGGGTTTTCTTCAAAGCCAAACACTTTCTACTCTAACATTTACAAGAACTTCAAGGCAAATGCTTCAACATTACTAAGCTTCAATGCGAAAGAAGCCAACAAGAGCTTCTGCAGCGCGATACTCGTAGGCCAACGAAGTATTCTCCAAGCCATGTACATACTACATTTCAATTCAAACAAAGAACTACAATGGCAATCATGGGCAGCTTCAAGACACTTCACGATCACAAGTGTGCGGCAAAATCTATTTATATGTGATTCTCCTACCTCAACAATTGGAAAAATAATCCAACAGGTGAAAAGCTTCACATTAACGATGATCACAAGTGTGCGAAGCAAAATCAATTTATATGGCACTTCTATAAAGCTCCCACATATGAAGGCTCAGAGCTCCACATGCAAAGGCCTGTGAGCTTCCCACATGAAGGCCTAGAGCCTCCACATGCGAAGGTCCAAAGCTTCACACATGCAAAGGTCCAAAGCCATTACTATGCAAAGGTTCAAAGCTTCCCAATACGCGAGCAGTTCAAAACTTCCCATATGGCTGTCCAAACTTCCCACATGCGAAGGTCCAAAGCTTCCCACAGAAGGTCCAAAGCTTCCCACATGTGAACCAAAGCTTCCCACATGGCGGCTCAGAGCTTCCCACATGCGAAGGTTCAAAGCTAGGCCTTCCCACATGCGAAGCCTAAAAGCTTCCCACATGCGAGGCCTGAGCTTCCAAATGCAAAGGTCCAAAGCTTCCCGCCATGCGAAGGTCCAAAGCTTCCCACATGCTAAGTCCAAAGCTTCCACACGCTGGCGTTGTCCAGCCTCCCACATGTGAAGGCCGAGAGCTTCCCACATGGTAAGGTCCAGCTTCCCACATGTGAAGGCCTAGAGCTTCCACATGCAAAGGTCCAAAGCTTCCCACATGTATAGTCCAAAGCTTCCCACATGTAAAGGCCTGTGAGCTAACAATTGAAAATAACCCAACAAGTGGGTAAGTTTCAGACACCGGATGATCACAAGTGTGCGAAGCAAAACCAATTTATATGGTTCTCTACAAGAGCTTCCCACATGTGAAGGTTTAGAGCTTCCCACATAAATGTGAAGGTCCGTGCTTCACACATGCGGCTGTCCAAAGCTTCCCACATGTAAAGGCTCAGAGCTTCCCACATACGAGTATCCAAAACTTCCCACATGCGAAGGCCTAGAGCTTCCCACATGGTCCAAAGCTTCCCACATGCGAAGGCCTAGAGCTTCCCACATGCGAAGGTCCAAAGCTTCCCACATGCGGCTGCCTAGAGCTTCCCACATGCGGCTGCCTAGAGCTCCACATGCGAAGGTCCAAAGCTTCCTACATGTGAAGGCCTAGAGCTTCCCACACATGGTTGTCAAGAGCTTCCCCACATGTGAAGGTCTAAAAGCTTCACACTTACGAAGGTCAAAAAGCTTCAACTATAAGCTTCCAACAAGGGGCCACTCACTAATAAGTAAGACTACAAAATTCAAGGGTGATACTCAATATTTGGTACTTTGGCACTCAGAAGATCAAGACCCTTCACTTGGCAATCCTCCCTCGATCGAGACTTGGGGGACTCCCATATGTTACTACACCTCAGTACTCCGAAAGTTTCGTGGATTACTTAAGCCTGGTTTGAATGTTACAAGTCCCCAACCGAAGTTTTCCTCACTTCTAGAACTTGGGAGCACCGCTTTTTTGTACCATACTTCACCAATCCCTGAAACTACTAAGCACCGGGTCAACTTTGTACCTTCGTAGACTCCATCAAGGGGGTTCTCCGCGCTGAGGCGCCTCTCCCGCCGAAGCACATGAGCTTTCCAACCAAGAGGCCAATCACAACACATGACACGTGTCAAATACCTGACGAAAACAGGGACTCTTCTAAACTATAAAAAAGGAAGATCATTCTCCCACAATTAAGCTCATGATCTTGATCTCTAATCCCTTTATTAGAACTCACTAATGATGATTGGTTTAATCCCACGATCATGTAAACTCTACATTATTAATGAGAACTCTCTACCTTCTCGTGGACGTAACCCAACTTAGGTGAACCACGACATCTCGTGGTTTGCTTCCCATTTCAACACATCATACATTATCTCCACTTGGATGACTGAACAATCTAGCCAAGGTCATCTCACCTTGACACTTTATGTTGTTCCAAAGTTCACTGATTTTTGTGCATCAAATACATTGTTTCTTCTCGTGGAATTAAAGTTGATAAGGCTAAAATTGAATTAATTGCAAAATTGCCTGTTCCAAAGACCATAAAGATGTTAGATCCTTTTTAGGTCATGCTGGTTTTTTATAGGAGATTTATCAAGAATTTTAGTTCGATATCTAAACCATTGTGTAATCTCTTATTAAAAGATTCTGCTTTTGAATGGACTGATGCAAGTCAAGCGTTTGATAAATTAATTAGCATGTTAACTTCTGCAACTCATCATGCAGCCACCTGACTGAGTTTGCCTTTGAAACAGTGTGTGATACAAGTGACTATGCCATTGGGGCTGCCTTGGGGCAACGAAAGGATAATAAAACAATCTGTTATTTATTATGCAATTAGTAGGATTCTTGAATAGTGCTCAACTGAAATATTCAACAACTGAAAAGGAACTTCTTGCTGTGGTATTTGCATTGGATAAATTTCGTACTTATCTTGCTGGTTCCCCTCGCATTATTGTTTATAGTGACCATGTAGCTCCCCAAATACCTTCTTCTTACTAAGAAGGATGCGAAAGCTCATTTGATCAGGTGAATTCTCTTCTTACTCCAAGAATTTACATCACCATCAAAGACAAAAGGAGAGAATGTGGTGGCAAATCATTTGTCCAAATTGGGTTTTTGATGATCTCTTCTAACTCGACACCCATTAATGATTCTTTTTCCTGATGAGCATTGTTTTCTGTTTTGAATTACCTTGGTTTGCTAACATAGTTAACTTCCTTGCTACAGGTGAAATTCCAGCTCATTGGGGTGCGAGGATATTAAAAATTTCTGATCGAGGTACGAAATTTCTTTTGGGATGATCCGTATCTGTTTAAATATTGCCCAGACCAAATAATTAGGGGATGTGTGCCTGATCATAAATCAATGCCATACTTTCTTTTGTCACAATGAGGCATGTGGTGGTCATTTTTCCGTTAAAAAAACTGCTGCGAAAATTTTGCAATGTGAATTTTATTGGCCTACTATTTTCAAAGATACTTATGCTTTTTGTCGAACTCGATCGTTTTGTCAAAAGTTGGGTGTCATAACTTGTAGAAATATGATGCCTTTGAATCCCATTTTAGTGATTGAACTGCTTGATTGTTGGGATATTGATTTTATGGGACGGCTTGCTTCCCTATTTTTTGGATATTTATATATCTTGGTAGGCAAGGATTATGTTTCAAAATGGGTTCGAGGTCGTTCCATGTAGGAAAAAATGATCATACAACTGTTTTGCGATTTTTAAAAGAAAATATTTTTTCCCTGATTTGGAACACCCTAAATCAAGCTATTATTAGTGATGGGGGTAAACATTTTTGTAATAAACCTTTTTGAAGCTTTAATGAAAAATACGGTATTACGTACTCACAAGGTGGCTACCCCCTATCACTCCACAAACAAGTGGCCAAGTTGAGCTTACACCGGGACATAAAACAAATTTTGGAAAAACAGTTAACCCAAATCGCAAAGATTGGTCTATCTGACTAACCGATGCGCCTCTGGGCCTATCGTACAACTTTTAAAAACCCTGCTTGGTATGTCTCTCATAGACTAGTTTATGGGAAACCTTGTCACTTGCCTGTGGAATTGGAACACAAGGCTTACTGGGCTATTAAGATGTTCAATTTAATTCTGATGTTAACGCTGCTTTATTTGGAATCGAAACTTCAATTGAATGAATTGGCAGAAATTAGGAATGAGGCCTATGAAAGTTCTAAATTTATAAGGAACGGATGAAAGTTTTTCATGATAGAAATATTTTAAGGAAAACTTTTTGAAAGCCTTTACAAAGCTCCTCAGCAATTTGAGATTGCATATGTTTCCTGGAAAACTGCTCCCAGATATATGGACCTTATGCTGTGAAAGGAGTCTTTCCTTTGGAGCTGTGGAGGTCGAGGATCCCAAGAATGGTAATGTGCTTCTAAAGTTAATGGTCAGCGCTCCTAAACCCTTTTTGCAAAATATTGCTTTGCATGACGGGACCATTAATGCTTTAAAAGATCCTGTTTATCAGACTGATTTCATTACTCTAGCCCAAGTTTCTTTTTATTTTTTCTGTTTTGTTTGTTTGGTTTCTATTTCAGTTTGTTGATGTGGTGGCTGACAAGTGGCTGGAAGATTTTGTAGCTTACTTCTTCAACCTTTAGGTGTAATCATTCCTTAATCTTTTGCTCAACTTAATTGCGTATCTTCGTTGCTTATTATTCTTGATACTAACATTGAGGACAATGTCAGTTTTAAGTTGGGGAGTGGAAGTATCTTTAATTGCTTTTAGCAACAAGCCCGATTAGTTTTCATTTTTTTCTTCTTTTAATTCGTCACAAGCCCAAAAGGATATGTCTGTTGACTGTTTTTGATCAGATTTTGTTAGTTTTCCAACCCAGTGATAATATTGAATTGAATTATATACATGGTAATTGAGAAAGTAGTGAGCATGTTTTTATGAGGTGCTTTATTCTCTCTTAGCTTTTTTACATGTTCGGATTATCTTTGGAAATAAATGACATAGCCATCCTATTGTGAAACGAAAGCATGATTTAAAGAATAATATGTGTATTATAGCATCTTATGTAACCTTGTGAGCTTTTGAGCCCATGATTTCTGAACCAATTATGCATCAATCATGCTTTATTCTTTTGTGCGTATGATCTCATATTTACATGTATCTCTAGAACTTCTGCTTTAAAACCACCTTAACATATTTCAATTCATGTAATAACTTGAAAGTGATTAAGGCTGAGATTCTGCCACCATGGCAAAATAAGCTAGTGTGTCCTTGATACATTATCCTCTAGATAAACCATTTGAGCCTAAATAAGCATGTTCTTTCATCACCCATGTTATCCTTACCCATAAACTTAAACACTTATATCTTACCCTAGTGTATTGAAGTTTGTAAAGCGAAAAGTCTGAAAGGAGAGCCATTTGCTGGTATCAGCTTAGTTTATTTGTTCTATTTATTTTTTTATCAAAAAAAAAGAAGAGAAAATAATAATAAAAAACAATCTTGCTGAATTGAATGAAGTCTTGAGACCCATCACAATGAAATCCTGGTCTCCTTTAAAGTGTATAACGTTATGTTGTTTGTTCAAAGTTTCAGATGCTGTTGAAGATACAAGAGACTTGCAATCAGTTATGTCTATCATGTGCTTTACTAATTTTCATAGACTCTTTGTTTTTCCCATTCCTTTAATTTCTTTAACCTTAACCCAAGCCCCATTACAACCTTTTAATAAAGACCTTTGCTTCAAGTAATTATTCAATTTTGATAGTGCATAGGTGGACAAGCAAGCATATGGCGGCAAGTTTTTATGAGATCACTTGAGCGAAACATTGGTTTAACCTAGATATATTGTGTGCATGAGGTATACCCTGTGAGGGACTCACTTGTTTGGTATTGTGATTTGTAAAGGAGTTCGAATCACATTGGTATTGCTATTTGGCACACATTACACCCAAGGATATTTGAAAAGTTGCTGCTAATATTTGAATGATGTGATTCACTTGCTTTATGCTTATTAAGATTCTTGATTATCATGCATTTGAATGAATTCTTTGAGGGTTACCTAGGGGACGCTAATTTTTCCATGTTAATTTTTGTTTTTTTAGTTGGTGCTGGAGTTTGCTTTTTTTTTTAGTCGCTTGAATTGCTGTAGACCAGCAATAAGCTCTGGGGGATGTGATAATTGCTCAATAGTGCATGTCTAATGCGCTTTCATTATTCCATTAAGCGTTTTTCTAGTAATTTATCGACTTGCACTTTATTATGTATAAATGGTCAAATAGGCTTATATCTAATTCGCTTTAATTTTTGACCTATGTTAATGCAACCATGGGAATGTGATGTATGGAAAACAAAAGATGAGAAAAGTGTGGATGAATTTTCGCAAAAACAAGATAAAAGAAGAGAGTTGGCTAGGGATAAAGAGCCCATATTAGAAGTTGAGTTTGTGCAACTATTGTTGATACACTCCCACCTTCGATACCTTACGTGGATACTGGTCGCGGGTGTGGCCGCCACACTGTAGGCGACGGCCATTAAATGCATGACAACACTTAGTGGAAACAAAATTAAAATACTATTAAGTTTGCGAAATCACGTCAGTCAATATGCATATATTAGGAGCTGTACTAATTTGAACAAATAAACAAAATAATAAAATAAGTTCCTAGAATCTCTATCCATAACAGGGACGGATATTATTATAGAAACTCAAAAGAAAGATAAATCCCTTACATGGTCGATAGATGATCGTAGTCGCCACGCAGATGCCTCGAATACCGATGCACTATCACTATGTCCCCATGTGTTTAAAACAAAAGTGCGAGTGGACAAAATCAAAGTTTTCGCAAAACCTTTCTCTTTTCAATATACTCAACCCTCGTTTGAAATCCAAAGAGTAACTTAAAACATACTATCATAATATAGTTCAAAGTGGTACTTCACTTAGTATAAGAATCAAACACTTAAAGTATACTTATTCGTGAAATCACCATTCGTAATTCCAATAAAATATACAAGGGAAAACCAACACGTGGTATATGCACGATCACCCATGTACGCAAGCCGAGGAACAATACATATCCATTAATTTGTACTCCTAGTACCACACACATGTAAGCACTTACACGGCAGCCGTCGCACACCCGAAAGTCCTTACGTAGGGCCTTTTCCCCATAAACAAAAATAAACGTAAGACAGCCAGACTAAGGTATTTACCTGGACAAGGTCACCCCCGGAGTACAAAGGCGTGTGACCCAAACATGTGAGACTTGTCCTACTACTGTGAGAGATTCGCACTTCACAACGTAGTGAAAGCATACCAAGTGTGTTTGAAAACATACATACATACTATGTGTTTAGATATAGGATACAAGATTCCTCTCTATACTCCTAAATATTTAATATCGCATAAATAATATCTTTTCTCAAAATCACATGTATCAAATACCATTCTTTATACGTATGCAAAAGTAAGATCATAGTGTAAAGCATTTCATAAGGTATATCCATACTTTGGTATAATACCACAATCACCATTTAAATCCATTTCCCAATTTGTAACCATAAATAAATTAAATATGGCTGCATAAACAATTATCAACACGTATATATATTTATAATTAAATATATATAAAATAAAAATGCTTTGAAAACCATTTAAAACTATATAGAAATCAAATCCATATTCATTTCAATCATAAAACCATTTACTAAAGCAAAGTCCACCACCGGTATTTCCTGGGGAGTGAAATCTCCCTAAGTTGCCCTCCTTGCAGTGCTTAGGTCGAAGACCACTTCCAATTAATATTAGGAACAAATTAGAACTCTCCTAAAAATAAATTTAAAATAGGCATTAAAGAAAATTCCCCAAAAATATTACTATTTTAATAAAATCTGTTTCAAAAACGATTTGAGCTCCGGGAAACCCTACCGCTGGCCCACCGCCAAGGCGCCGCCACGCGCCGAGAACGACGGACGCTCCGCCACGTCGGAGGTGGCCTCACGCGCGCCACGCGCCGGCATCGCCAGCTGGCACGCTACGGCATCGCTGGGCCGGGTATCGCGGTCGCCGAAGACCGCACGCGTCGCCACGCGACCGGCGCTGCGTTCCCCACGCTGGGCCGCACGCAGCCCCACGCCATGCAATACGCCGCCCACGCCGCCGGGACGCCGCCCACGCGGGCCGACGCCGCCATTAGTTTTAATCTTAATATACCTTCCGGACTAATATTCGCTATCACGATTTTAATATTCCCTTCTTCTTCCTCCTTCACGGCCGCCTGTAGCCCTCCGCCGGGCCGTCCTCCGTCGCCGGTTCGCCTGACTCCTGGTACTCTTCTCCGAAATGTCCAAAACTTAAAAATTCATATCATCTCATTCTTTGAATAAAATTAACACGCCATATATCAAAATGAAGGGTATTGGATGAGTAGAATATTTTCATACCAATTGGGGCTGGAAAAATGGCCTAGAGACGGCCTGAACGGTCGAAGCCGAAACCCTAATTCCGTTTCCTTCCCCTTCAAAACTCGCACTAAATTGGACGTTTCTTTATATCGATTTGAACCTACTTCAATCCAATAAAACCACGTAATGGTTTCGAGGTTTACCTGCTGTTCGATTGTACGTAACCCTGAATGGCGCTTACCGCCTGCTCCTGGGCTATGCTTGGACAATTGGGCTCGAGTTTGGAGATTCTAAAAATCACAGCCTCATCCGTGAATGCACGACGCATTCATGGTATGATTTTGGGCAAATCTGCCTGACGCTTTGTGATTCATTCAAAGGTCAGTGGTTTCGTGGAGGTTTTGGCTTGTAGAGAAAACTCTGAGAAAGAGAGATAGAGTGGGGGAGAACGTGCAGGAATGAGGGAAGGGTTGACTGCACAAAGAGCCAGCCAAAACCCTAATTCCAATCCACGGGGTGGAAATTACTAAAATGCCCCTACACTTTAAAGCTTCATAAAACGTCATAACTCAATTATTCCGCTTAAGGCTCCACGCTGGGTTTCGTATTGATGAGTACAACATGAATATGTAAAGAAATAAATTTTCACATGTCGCCTCGAAAAGTTAACAAAGTCAATAACATTGACCACTGTGGGTATTTTGGTAATTTCTACATAAAATTTTGGGACGGGTTGTAACAATTGTGGCAAGTCGGCAAGAAGAGAAAATCAGGAGAGGGTTGAAAGCAAATCTGAGAAGAAGTCAGTCTCTTTGTCCTAATAATTCTCCTTGTGTTGAAGAATTTTCACTTCGCTATAAAAAGTCATGCACGCTAGTTCCCTATGGCTCTCACTCTTCCCATCGCTTTCATTTCAAACTTTTACTTGATTTTCGCTTATGGAAGGCTAATCTCCCTTGTACCTAAGGCTAAGGGGAAACTTATACAATGATTATGTAGTTTTATTATTTAGATTCTATTTCTGGAGTTTCAATGTCAATTTTACATTGTGGATGTTCAATGGAATTGTTTCGATTTATTTTATTTTTGAATTGATGAATGTTGGGTTGTGATTCATAGGCTCAATCAAGTTTTTCCTATAGTTTTGTTTCAACATTCATTCTTTTAGACACCAATAAATTAGTAGATTGGTATGATTTGACTTAGAGTAGTTTAACATTACAAGTTATAGTACAAATTATATTTTGGGAATATTTCTATAAGGAATTGAATGCACACTTTGTTCTAACATTTGCAATGAAGAACTACTTTTCAAATGTTTTATTTTGAGAGAAATTCTACTGCCATATCTTCCGAATGAGTGCGCTTTATGTTTGTATCTCGCTTAAGTTATAAAAGGATTCAAATAGTGAAATTGCGTAATTGTAATGTAGGCTAACCCCGATGCTTTAGTGTTTTTAATATTGAAGTTTCTTCTAAAAATTACATCTCATTCGATATTGTTCTTTTGTTTCAGTTTTCGAAATATTCTCGCATTCTCTTCAACGCCTCCTCGTGGATTCTACACTCTGTACTTTCTCGAGTTATATTATTGCGCGACACCGCACCTGGGTTTAGCAAGCGCTGCTTTGGTATCTCGCTAACATCCCAACTACAAAACTAATGTCCTGGTCCGGTACAAGTCTATGCATACATCAAACTTCCTACAACAAATGGCATAAGTGAATACTCATTTTGTGCACGCTCCAATTCATTTTGTGGGCACTGCATAAGGCTAAACTTATCCCCTTTTTGAATTGGAGCAACACTAGATGAAATTTTTCCATACCGAATCTCTTAGAACTCTTTCAACATATGCTTTCTCGAGACAAGCCTAACACTCCATGGGATCTATCTCGAATATTTCAATTCCCATCACGTAGGCTGCCTCACCAATATCCTTCATTTCAATGTTCTCCGAGAGGTGAAACTTCTTGGTCCTATGTAATAAACCAAGATTACTTACTAGCAAGCAAAATGTCATCAACATACGTAATCAAAGATAAACTTGCTCCAACCGACCTTCGGGGATATGTACACCGACTGATGTTTGCTTTAAAACCAAAAGGGAAACATGATATTATCAAACTAAAGATGTCATTAAGCTCGGTAGTTTGTTTAAGTCCGTATATTGACTTCTTTAGTTTATACGAGACCATGTGTTCCTTTTCTTTAATGCGAAGCCTTTAGATCGATCCATGAAGTCTCAAATCCAAAGCGGATTAGAACGAACACGTGTCTGACCCAAACTGCAACTTACTACCAAATCCAAGTTGGTGCATTCTGATTTGGCGTTTCAAAAACCGGAGCAGGACGCTCTCAATAGGGATGAGAAAGGAATTAGTTTTCAAAAAACAACAAAAACAAATTTACTGAAAATTAATCACTTTAAAGAAAAAGCTACGAAATGAATATTGATGAAAGAAGCGACATACGACCCAAATATATGTCAAAGATATGGTAAACCAAGATCACGACAGAAAATTGCATCACACAAGATAGCATCCAAAAACGTCTCAGTAATACCACTTAATCAGTTTAATGCAATCATGAATACAATTCAAACTAACATATGGACTTTGTTTAGACTAAGCAAGTGTTAAGCAAGGAATAGAAAACAGCAAACAACTATGAGGACTTCTCTTGATCATTTACAGACTCAGAAACAGCAAGCCTAGCTGGCTGCCAGAAGGCTTCTCCTCATCAAATTTGGACTGAGCATCAGCAGTAGCAGACGGCAAAGAGATCACTTGACAATGTATTTTATGGGCCACGCAATTTCACACTTCCAATTGGTGTTCTCAAGAAATTTACTCAATCGGTTTAATGGAGCATTTTAAATACCTTGTCACTGATACCGTCCAATCATCTAATCCAACAGGCAGGAAACCATGGACGATTGCAAAACGATCTGTGGATACGATAGTTCCTTCAGCTACAACTTCTCCCGTCCATAATAATTTTACAAGGAGGATTCTGCAAAGTTGAATAAATCATGTAAAACGCGCAATATGTTGCATCCGGAGTAGCAAACTGTGTATAAAATACATCCGGCTACTATTCGGCAAATTTTAAGAAGTATGGTAAAAAATCTGCTGAATAATATGTCAAAAATGTATAATTAATACATGATGAACGTGTAAACTTGTCAAATATCATATAATACTGAACATTTAACCATGAGTTCATAAAACCATATCTGCAGTAATACAAAGATCAAGTTATACAAACAGATTTTTTTTTGTAATTTATTATCTGTTTTCAATAATGCCAGAAAACGTGTATAATATAATGCATATAAACATAAGTTTCATATGTCTATAGTATGTTTAATTTTTTTTTTTTTAAACTAAATGAAATAACCCATGTACTTTTTCCGAATCATGGATAAATGTATGGAGAGGAAAGTATTTTAAAAAAGACGTAGATACACATATAATAAACTAATACATGCAGCCCAAACTTCTTGTTAATTTACACATAAAAATGTTTGCTTCTTAAAGTATTATTAGAATAGATGCAAACCTGTGAAGCTCCTTCAGATTGTTGCGCCGTAAACCCATTCTTGCACTTTTGACCCTGGAAAAATATTAAATACAGGTTGATATGAAAGGGTTTGCTTCATAGAATTAAAATTTACAGAAACACCTCTGCTAGATGACTTAGGCCCTTAATTTGATTAATTGAGTTGCTATTAAGTATAATATCACACATAACATTTCAAAAGTTTAATAAAACAATCGTTGCTCTCTTTGCACAAGAGAGTTATATATACGATCATACCATAATATGCTTCGATCGCATTCCTTAAGAGTCATCAGGCTTGGCTTATAAAGCATGGTACTTGTCATGGGAGTTTGCACGGGACACCATCTTAGCTCTCCCCGTTGTCATATTGTACGAAACAAGACATTTCAGATCATGATAATGGTACTACAAAAGAATATTAGGCGCTCCATCATGCAACTTAAATTCATCAATACCAGCTCTGATAGGAATAATTTGAATATACGGATCATGCATTGAAACTTCAAAAGGAAATATGATCTTGGTTTGACTCCATTTGTGCTCCTTGAAGTCTTCTAACACCCAGACATCTAGGGTTCTGTCCGCTGTGTCAGCAACAGCTAGACAACAATTCCAATGAAAACATGAACTTTTTTCAAGTCTGAGAAAGCTCCTGGGGCAGAGTATTAGTAGCGAAGCATCTACCTGGTATACATCAAAGATTGAACTTCTAGATATAAAGGTCCGTCTCTAATAAATTCCACCAAATGAGCAACCCCTTTAACCTTATCTGGTCCAAGAGAATGTCGTTTCATCACATATTTGCCGCTGCATTTGCAGAGCCGATTTGTCATTTTGATTGGGGAGCTTCAGGGGTTTCCAATGATTATCCTTCCCAATTGTTAGAACCTTAAACTTATTCAAATTCACTCAAACCTCTTACTTCCGACATACAAGCATGCCACTTTTACACTCACCTTTTTCATTGGATGAATTAAAAGCAAAGTCCATGGTGCCAGTGCCATCATGCATAAGGCAAGTAAAGTACTTGTTGTGTCGCAAAATTTCTTGATACGGAAAAACTGGAGAAGCAAAACTCTTCTCCAAAACAAGCCAGAAAACAAGAAATAAGCTTGAAATTTTCCTCAAAGAGCGGTAATCCTGTTATTTTCAGATTTGTATAGACAAGGAAGTCGATATGACTTGCCCGATTCATATGTTGTGCACTGAACTTGTAGTCTGGCAATCAACAAACACTCATTGCCTGCACACACACTCTGAACCTTACCACAGAATCCACAGGCAACCTGCTCAATATATCCGCGCTGCCATGATGATTTCTTCCTAATGGGGAAGCTCTGATAAGACAGGCTTTACACATGTGCTTGTACACCGCATTGCAGAAGGCAGTTGGCCTAAATTCTTTGACAAGCGACGCTCTTCTTCTTTGTGATCTCTTGCGAAGAGCAACTCATCTGCTGTGTACGAGAAACTGAAAGTCATCTTTTTGTTGTGTTCATAGTACATACAGAGGTTTAAAATTGATTGATGAAAACTCTCTACTAATTACAGTTGTGATTGTAATGCTAATTAATTCATTTTTGTCTTTTAAATTCATGATTCAAATAATATTAATAACAGAAAACATTGCAACATATAGAAATATTGCTGACTTTGCAAGCATTGATCTCAAATTGTTTTCAATCTTAAAAACCCTCATTAAGTACATCTAACATGAAATAAATTTTAGCATGATTGATAGAGAATTGTTATTAGCACCCCCCAAAGAAGTCATCTTGCGCTCCTACTTTATTTGTTTATTATTTATTTCTTTTATTTTACACTAGAGAGGTAGACGACTTATCATCATGGTAAAACTAATCTCGAAATTTGAGCAAATGAATTTGTCCAAACTCTTGCAGATGATCAGTGCTAAACCATACATTGCAGAAGGTATCATTACAGAAACTGGCTACTACGAATCAAACGGTTCTTGATCTGCGATAACATCTGCAGCCACTTTGCCTTGATTGTTCAAATCTTGCATAATTGTAGCATTTGGTTTATTTTCGTACACCTTGCACAAAACCCAATTATATAACTGCGCAGAAGAATTAAAGACACATAATCATAATTTTTGCATTCAATTAAACTCAAGTGAGGAGTACTTTCAAAACTTGTAATTTGATTAAAATTTACTTACAACGTCATTTCCGCATGGTGTCGGTCCCCAGTTCTATACTCCAACATAGTCCAGTTGGTTTTTGTTGATTCTCTTTCTACTTCTCCCTGCATAAAATCGTAACGACTTTTTGGTTCCAATGGTCTCAATTCTCTTTGATAGGTTTATGTGTGCTGATTGATTTCCAATACCCATCACCGGCTTTACGCAGTTTCAGGCAGAGCCGCTATAATAAGCCTAATATTTGAGCGAAGAAATAAAAGTTCATTCTGGTTTGAACCCATACATCTCTTGTGAAACAATCAAAAGAAAAGAAATCTCGTATTTTATATCCTACATTAAAAAAACAACCAAAGAAATAAGATAAAAGGCATCCAAAAAAAGAAAAGGAGAGAAACTACGTGAGAGCTGTGCAGGATCATAGTTGTCAAATGGCGATTCGTCAATGACTATGTTCATTGGCAGAGGATCACCGGAGAGTTTTCGTTTCAAGAAATGTAATCAGTTCGTAGTCAGTGGGTTGAACAACTTTTGGGTTGCAAGGACATAAAATATTGCTTCGCCACTGTCATTGAACAATTTCAGTTGTCGTGGTAGAGAAGTTCACAAATCAATTGTGCAAGGATCAAAGGGCTCCGTGTATTTTCTTTCAAGAAAGACAGATGTTGCTCCTCCCTTGAGAAACGAAAGAGAAAGAGAATCTATATGTGTGTGTGTGTGTGTGTATATATATATATATTTGTTGTGACTCCAAATTTAGACTGAGGAGAAGAAGAAGGATGCAGCAGGGAGGGAAGAAAAAGAGCGTATAAAAGGGTTTGAGGAATTCTATGATGATATTATCTATGTTAGTACCATTTATAGTAATAAGAGAGAATAACTCTGTTATCCAAGTTGTACAAAGTATACTAGGAAAGATTTCTAAATTTCAAAGGATCTCTAATTTATCTATACTTTTAAGATTTATACAAATCACAATATGTTAATATTAATTTTAACAATATTAGCTTTATTAGGTGCTTGTCGCACCGTCCCTCCCTCCCTACTTTCTCTGATTCATAGTGGAGCTGTCCCTCCTCCCTCCCTCCCTCCCCTCGTGAGATTTGCAGGAATATAGAGATTATTGTATATTTAATTCTTATCCCTCGTGAGATTTGTATGTAGGAATTATTCTCCCTCCCTTCCATCCCTCGTGAGATTTGCAGGAATAGAGATTATTGTATATTTAATTCTTATCCTCGTAGATTTGTATGTAGGAATTATTGTATATTTAATTTTTAATAAGATTTTAAACCCATTTTAGGAATGTAGGGCCCTCTACCCCTTTTAAAGAATCTGAGCCCTCCCCCTTCCTCCCTCCCTCTTTAGGCCACTATTGCTTTTGTATTTGTATTTGTATCACACCGATTCCGATTCCAGATGGGTATTTGGTATTTCATTGTAGTTTCAGTCAGTAAATCTGGCACCTTTTTTATGTAGGTAAGGCAAAGACTCTTGACTTTTGGTCCGAGGTCATCGAAAAAGTTAACTTGTTTTAAGTTGTAAACATTACCCTCCTCTTTAATTGGTGAACCCAAGTTTCATCCGGCCACTTTCCTCTTCAATGATAATTTTTAGTTATCTCATAAATTCTTGGTGCTTTAATCTCTCCGTTACTTGTTTTATACCTTAAGCTCGGTTATACGTGCGTTTAAATAATTTTCGTTGTTCAGTCATATTTGAAATACCATGGACAAACTTTTCCTTTTCTACACCACTTTATAGTGTATTCTGTCATTTGAGGGGAAGTTGTTGAGTTCTGCTGGCACCTTTACTGCAGAGCAAAGGTGAAACTGATGGTTTCATGGTATCGGATCAAAGTGAAGGGAGAGAGAAATGATACCTGGAAAGAAAATCATGAGGTAAATTAGTAGGAGGTTCAGATGTGCTTGTTTGATTTGTGCACAATCGATTTCTTGTTAGTAGGAGAGGCTACCATCGGAGGTGGCTATCCTCAAGAGCTAACGGCCTACTCTATTTCCATGGGTTGCAAACGAGCATAATTCATAGGAGCTTTCGTGGAAGGAGAGATACCCCTTGTTAATTCAAGATGGCGTTTTTTTATATATCATGGAAATTTCATTTTTCATACCTTTTATTTTACTCCCGCTTCAAATATTAAGTTTCTTTTATGTGTATATACTTTGTCTAACACATTTACAAGCGCACTGCACCTAAACATGGATGCCATAGACACAAATATGCGTGACAACAAAAGGGCTCGCTTCTTCTTCGTATGTTGTTTTCGAATGATGTAAAATGACTAAACTCTTTTCAATTTTCGAAGAGTTCCTCTTTAGTTATATTTGCATTGCAGGATTTGTGATACAATTTGGTGGATTTACACATACTTCCGTCAACAGAGAGGTTGAATGAATGGAAATGAATTATTATGAATGAATGGAATGAATTATTATGTGTTTTAAATTTTAATGCATTCTCTAGGTATCCCAATAATATAGTTCGAGTTCAAGAGATGACCAACCTCTACATTCTATGCAACAAATTTGTAAGTTTGAAGAAGAAAACAAAGCATGACAACAAAGAATGTTGCTAAGCACTTTTGCGATTTGGCTTAATTTTTACCTCAAATAAAACTTGAGGACGAAGTTTTCTCTGAGAAGGAGGGAATACGAGGGAGCCAAGGCTTAAGGAAAACAACAAATTGAAAACTTCTCATTGGCATTGGAAATTCAAGTAATAAAGGCATTGTATTTGAATTGCATAGAACTTGATAAAGTCACATCTATATTTCTTTTGTCTTTATTTCCTTTAAATATTGTTGTATTAGGAGGCCTTGAGAGGGAAACTTGATTGAATGAAAATATATTGCTTGTGCAATTGAAGTGGAGTGTTTTTCCTCCTTCTCAAATCAAAAAGCGTTTGGCTTGCAGTGAGTGAATCCATTAGCAATGTCGAGTGAGCTCTGTTGCCCTGGCTGAGCGAATCCCAGGTTATTTGTCCCCTGCCTCCCTATGGGCCCTCCCTGGATCTGTCCTGCATCAAGTATTGGCAACCATAATTCTCCTTTCCATATTGTGATGAGCTTTATCTGGCCCCTGATAGTTAATTTGCTGTCTTTTGGGCTTGTAAGGTTTGTTGGTTTTCATGCATATTTGTGCACTATGTCCACAATATGTTTCAATGGTCAGAGTTTCGGAGAGCTCTCCCTTAGAGGACATTAGAAACAATTTGTGGTATGGACCAATTTGGCAGTGACGGAGCTAAGATTTTGAGTAATGGTCATTGTCGGACTGGGTGTGGATTTCTTGGTTTTTGGTGAGGTGGGGTGGCTCTTCAACATGAAAAAAATGAGGCTAGAATTTTGGGAGAAATTCTTGATTAGGGTCTCAAGCAAGAATTATCCTTCGATATGGAACAATTCTTATTTTATATATATAGAGGAAATGGAGGAATACAGATTTAAGACCAGGTTTTAATGGATATAAAAATGCAACGTAACAATTCGTGAAGTGTTCAAATTCTCTTCAGTGATATTTTTTTTAAACAAGATTTTCAAGTAATTTATAAATCCTGAATAGAAAATATAACAGAACAAAAAAGGATTTTCGACGTCAGGACATCCAAAGAAACACAAGAATATGCTTAGTTTAGGCTAATGAATTTTATGGGCCAAGCAATATCACTTTCAAATTCCAATGGCTTCCTCAAGAGAATGAAACAGTAATGATGAGTACAACTGAGCAGTTTTAACCACCTTCTCACTGAAACCTTCCAACAATCTAGTCAAGAGGCACACCACCTACTATTGTAATAGTTCTTTCAGCTACAACTGTTCCACTTCTCATCCATGTCAATAACTTTCAAGGAGGGACTCGATGAAAAATAACAAACGCTAGAGAATAGAATCTTCAGAGAACTCATCAATCATTTGCTTGATCGCTGTTCGTTGATTTTATACAAATCATAGATACAATTCAAATCCATTTTAGACTTTGTTTAGACCACAATTGTTACAAGGAACAGAAACAGCTAAAACGATTACCTAACACGATAAACACGATCTGTTTGCCATACCTATAATCTCTCCTAGTATGACGTTTTCATTTGATTATTTATTGAAGTAAAACATATTTTTTCTCAATGGGTAAAAAATGGCTCGTTAGGTAATCTCTAATTTTAAAGGGTCAAATTCGGGTCATCCGCTTAGAGAACGACTTTATACAACACTATTTGTCACATCCCGACGCCCGCCGTAGCACGGTGGTATTGTCCTCTTTGGGCCACGCCTCACGCATTTTGTTTCTCCGGGAACTCACGCAGCAACTTCCCCAAAGGTCGCCTATCACGGATTGCTTCTAGCCTAAACCACTTAACTCGGAGTTCCAATGGAATCCGGCTGAGCTCCCAAAAGACCTTGAGCTAACGGAGTGCAGACGTACATATAAGTAATATCACCCCCTATTGTTGGAAATGTTTCTAAAAACCAATCATATGATGATACTTTACTGACATTTCAAATGTTAAACTAATTTATTTAATATATGTATAAAGATTATTGTTTAAAGTAGTCTCATATAAATGTTATATGCTTAAACAATAAGTCCAAGGAATATGTGCTTAGTAGAATGTAATCTAAACAAGTTAGGTTCATGAGACCATTCTCGATCATAGACATATCCTAAACGCTCCCATCATAGGATTGCCAATTGGGCATTGACACCAAGCAAGACGGGCATGTTATGTCTTCTCTCAGGGAGACTATCTCAGCCGCAATCGTACACCAAGACAAGCATGTAGGTGCTCAATATGACCGAGTCCACTAAACACGATCAACGATGAGTTTTCATGATCATGTCACACGAGAACCTGTTATAGCTGATAATGCAAATTAGTCCTTTGACCCGAGGCATCACATTGTCTCAGGTGAGGTCCTTTGATCTTGATTACGCTGCAGCTACCTCATCCAGGTGTCCAATGTGCATAGTTGGGGGTTAGTTACTTAGCCAAGCAGGCAAGTGAATGCAACAAGCGGATCTCTAACCTTCAAACCGCTTCGAGGAGAATATTTATGATATGAATAAGATTTAGGTGTCGCTCCAAATCATATTCAAGGTAATCGTATAAATGAATCACATTGATAGTAGACATGAATAAAACTATCAAACCAAAACAATGTGGTCGAGAGTATTAATAGAGAAGGACCGTATTGCATTGCAATCCTAATCAATATTCTCCACCCTTCTCGATTAGCTCGCAGCCATGACACGCCGCTAGGTGTCACTCATGGTTTGTGTAGCCCTAAAAAGGTGTATGATCACTAAAAGGGGAGTAAATTGAAAGTATGTTTCAATTCACAATCGATTTGAATGTGAGTCTTCAATCGCCTAACGCTCGCTAAAAGGAACCTAATGGATCGCACACCGAGAAGAGAGCTTGATGAAATAATGGAGATGAGTAAGAATAATTAAATGGTTTAATTATTTATAAGTAAGGATTAATTACTGTTAATTAATCAAACGAATAAGTTCGTTAAAGACCTCGGGTTAGTTTCAGGCTCAAGGCCCAACGGCTTCAACGCTGCTTATCAATTTGGGTTGTATGACAACTTAATGACTAATGAATCATTAGGGCCCAAACAGCCCATTGAACCAATATGGCCGGCCATTGAGAGATTGCAGCAAACTTGCTTTTAATTGCAAGTTTGCCACTACATTAAGGAAATGCCATGTTTAAACTTTATAACATTTCACTAAGAGGTTTTCTTTTCGGAGAATGGTCGAGCATGAAAATGCTCTCTTCTCTCAAAGAGGTGCTCCTCAGAGGGATTTAGCTAGCAATCTGGCTTCTCTAGACACCTATCTTCTCCTCACAAGGCTCTCCTTGGTGGAGACTTAGGAGGTTCTCACTTTGGGAACTTGGAGAATCCCGATTCATCCATCATCAGTCCAAGCAAGGAATGAAGTGCCCTCTCCACAGGATCACCCTTGCTTAGGCAAAGAGGAATCTACAAAGGTATTTGATTTCTACAACTCAAATTGTGCTTGAGTTTATGTAATGGTTCACCATATCTACTAGGCATAGAAGTTCTTGGGTAAGTTTGATTTGAATGCATACAAGCATGATCCGCCAATTAATTGTTAATTGCATAATGATGTTGTTCAAATGAACTTGGTTTTACTAAAATTTCTTCACCCCCGTCCCGTTGGTCGATGTGGGATAATACACGATTCATAGAGATAACAAAAAACGCCACACGAACACCCACATGCAGCCAGGCTCACTACTTTATAATTTAGTTAAGACCAATTTTGTTGATAAGCCTCCTTTCTTGGTAGAAAATAACACCAAGCATAAATAATGGGGCAGTGGGCACCTGCGACCGTTCGGAATCTACTTGTGGCCGCGACCATCGCTATTCTTTTTCTCCACGCTTGAAAGCCACTACCAACTCTTCCTCCCGCCGCCATTCTTTTTTTCTCCTCGAATTTGAAAGCTAATTACCATCAGCCAAATCGTGTTCACCTTAAATTCACATATCACCCTTCCAATTCTAAGAAACGACTGCTTTTCTTCTTCAAGATTAATTAGAAATTGTGAATTTTCTTCAGCATTCTTTCAAGATTATTTAAATTTCTCTGAAACTAGTGAGTAGTTTCTGCGAAGAATATTATTTAAATTCTCACAAAGTCATAAAATTTCTCAGATATTGCCTTCAAGATTGTTTAAAATTCTCGCAAACTAGTGATTACTGCAAGATTACTTAATAAATTTCCTAACGCACATTGTTCCAAGATTCTATTCAATTATGCTACTCGCTTTCAATTTTATCTCAAACAATGTATATCACCCAATTGGAACATTCCAGGAGAATTATGGACTTTAATAATATCATTACGCATTACTAACTCATCAATCATTCGCGCGGTTCATATCATGGCAAGGCAGAATCTAACAAAAACTCGAAGTTCGAAGGCTACTCACCAACTCTTCCTCCCGCCGCCATTCTTATTCTGAAATTTGAAAGCTAATTACCATCGCCAAATCAGATTCAATCTTTAATTCGCATATCACCCTTCCAATTCTCGCAACTAATCAAGCTGCCTTCAAGATTAATTAGAAATTGTGACTTTTCTCGCATATTCTTTTCAAGATTATTTAAATTTCTGCAAACTAGTGAGTAATTTCTGCAAGAATATTATTTAATTCTCGCCAAAAAGTCATAAATTCCTCGGACATTCTTTTCAAGTGATTATTTTTAAAATTCCCGCAAACTAGTGATTGGGCTTCACAAGATTATTTAAATTTCTCGCAACGTGCACATTGTTCCAAGATTCTATTCAATTTTGCCATGACTAGCTTTCAATTTTATCTCAAACAATGTGTATCACGCAATTGGAACACAGGAGAATTACGGATTCGTAATAATATCACGTAATAATGTGACCAACAATCATTCGAGGGTTCATCGACGGGCAAGGTGGGAATCTACCAAATAACTCAAGTTTGAAAGCTAATTACCAACTCTCTTCCTCCCACGCCATTCTTTTGTTCCAAATTTGAAAGATAATTACCATCGCCAAATTGCGTTCTCAATTCCACTCACATATCACCCTTCCACTCGGCAAAACAGATCGCTTTAGTTCCTCAAGATTAATTAGAAATTGTGAGTTTTCTCAGACATTCTTTCAAGATTATTTAAATTTGCAAATCCAGCGAAGAATTTCTCGCAAGAATATTATTTAATTTCTGACAAAAAGTCCAAATTCCTGCACATTCTTTCAAGATTATTTAAAATTCTGGCAAAAACTAGTGATTAGTTTCTTACAAGATTATTTAAATTTCTGGTGAATCGGCACATTGTTCCAAGATTCTGGCCCACCGCTACCTCTAGTTTTCAATTTTATCTCATACAATGTATATTACGAAATTGGAATATTACAGAGAATTATGGACGCAATATCACGCATACGTAACTCACTAATCTTTAAGGGTTCATATCACGGGCAAGGCAGACCCAACGAATAACTCTCTCAAGTTTGAAAGCTAATTACCAACTTTCCCTCCCGCCACCATTCTTTTCTCTCAAATTTGAAAGCTAATTACCATCGCTAAACTCCTGTTCAATCTTTAATTCGCATATCACCTCTTCCACTCGGCAAATGCATCAAGTTGGGTTTTCAAGATTAATTAGAAATTGTGACTATTCTCGCACATTCTTTCAAGATTATTTAAATTTCTCGCAAACCAGTTGAGCACGCATGCAGTTAATATTACTTAATTTCTCGACAAAAAGTCATAAATTCCCTGACATTCTTTCTTCAAGATTATTTAAAATTCGCAAACTAGTGATTAGTTTCTCGTAAGATTATTTAAATTTCGCAACGCAACATTGTTCCAAGATTCTATTCAATCTTTCGGCGACTTAGTTTTCAATTTTATCTCGCATAATGCATATCACGCAATTGGAATATTAAGGTGGAGAATTATGGACTTTAATAATATCAGCGCATTGGTTTAACTCATCAATCTTTTGAGGGTTCATATCGATGGGCAAGGTGAATGTAAATCTAATAATCAAGTTTGAAAGCTAATTACCAACTCTCCTCCCGCCACCATTCTTTCTTCCTAAATTCCAAAGCTAATTACCATCGCTAAACCTGCGGTTCAATCTTTAATTCGCATATCACCCTTCCACCCGGCAAACCTGATCGCTTTAGTCTTCAAGATTAATTAGAAATTATGAGTTTTCATTATTCTTTCAAGATTATTTAAATTTCTGAAACTAGTGAGTAGTTTCTCGCGAAGAATATTATTTAAATTTCAGCCAAAAATAAGTACCTGCATTATTTCAAGTGATTGTTTAAAATTCTCGCAAACTAGTGATTAGTTTCAAGATTATTTAAATTTCGCAACGTGCACATTGTTCCAAGATTCTATTCAATTATGCCACTGCTTTTCAATTTTATCTCAAACAATGTGTATATCACCCAATCGGGAACATTCCGCGAGAATTACACGTAATAATATCATGCATACGTAACTCACCAATCATTTGAGGGGTTCATATCGAAGCGGGGCATGCGCAGAATCTAACAAAACTCTCAAGTTCAAGGCTAATTACCAACTCTTCCTCCCGCCGCCTATTCTATTCTCTCGAATTTGAAAGCTAATTACCATCGCTAAATTGTATTCAATTTTTAATTCGCATATCATTCCCCTTTTCCACCTCGCAAACTAACTGCTGCCTTCAAGATTAATTAGAAATTGTGACTTCTTCTCGCACATTCTTTCAAGATTATTTTAAATTTCTCGCAAACTAGTGAGTAATTTCTCGTAAGAATATTATTTAATTTCGGCCAAAAAGTCATAAATTCCTGCACATTCTTTCAAGATTATTTAAAATTCTGCAAACTAGTGATTAGTTTCTACAAGATTATTTAAATCCGTAACGGCACATTGTTCCAAGATTCTATTCAATTCTGACTTAGTTTTCAATTTTATCTCAAACAATGCGTATATCACGCACTGGAACATTACAGAGAATTATGACTCGCACAATATCACGCTGCATACGTAACTCATCAATCATTTTCGCAGGTCTATATCGATGGGCAAGGTGGGAATCTAACAAATAACTCAAGTTTGAAAGCTAATTACCAACTCCTTCCTCCCGCCATTCTTTTGTCTCGAAATTTGAAAGATAATTACCATCGCCAAATTCATGCTCAATCTTAATTCACATATCACCCTTCCACTCCTGGCAAACAAAAGACTGCTTTTAATCTTCAAGATTAATTAGAAATTGTGAGTTTTCCGCACATCTCTTTCAAGATTATTTAAATTTCTCGCAACCACAGTAATTTCTGCAAGAATATTTAATTCTCGACAAAAAGTCCAAATTCCCCGCATTATCTTCTTCAAGATTATTTTAAAATTCTGCAAACTAGTGATTAGTTTCTACAAGATTATTTAAATTTTCTCGCGAACGTACATTGTTCCAAGATTCTATTCAATTCCGCGACTTAGTTTTCAATTTTATCTCATACAATGTGTATATTACGCACTGAATATTACAGAGAATTATGGATCTGTGACACATCGGGCTGCATACGTAACTCATCAATCTTTGGCGTTCATATCACGGGTGCAGAATCTAACGAATAATCCTCAAGTTTGAAAGCTAATTACCAACTCTTCCTCCCGCCACCATTCTTTTTCTCCGAATTTGAAAGCTAATTACCATCGCTAAACCGTGTTCAATCTTTTAATTCGCATATCACCCTTCCACCCCTCGCAAATGATCAAGTTGCCTTCAAGATTAATTAGAAATTGTGACTATTCTCGCACATTCTTTTTTTCAAGATTATTTAAATTTCTAACTGCTGAGTAGTTTATGCAAGAATATTATTTAATTTCTGACAAAAAGTCATAAATTCCTCGCACATTCTTTCTCAAGATTATTTAAAAATTCCTCGCAAACTATGATTAGTTTCTCGCAAGATTATTTAATTTCTCGCAACGGCACATTGTTCCAAGATTCTATTCAATTCGCGACTTCTAGTTTTCAATTTTATCTCGCATAATGTGTATATCACTTAATTGGAATATTACAGAGAATTATGGATCGTAATAATATCACGTATTATCAACTCATCAATCTGGTGGTTCACGGTTTCGCAAGGCGTGAACGTAACTAATAACTTAAGTTTGAAAGCTAATTACCAACTCTTCCTCCCGCCACCATTCTTTTTCTCTCCTCAAATTTGAAAGCTAATTACCATCACAACTCCGTGTTCAATCTTTAATTCGCATATCACCCTTTCTTCCACCCTGGCAAACCGACTGCTTTAGTCTTCAAGATTAATTAGAAATTACGTGAAGTCAGCATTATCTCTTTCAAGATTATTTAAATTTCATAAAACTAGTGAGCAGTTTCCAAGTAAGAATATTATTTAATTTCAGCCAAAAAGTCATAAATTCCTCGCACATTCTTTCAAGATTATTTAAAATTCTCGCAAACTAGTATTTTCAGTTTCCTTACAAGATTATTTTTAAATGCGAACGTACATTGTTCCAAGATTCTATTCATTCGCGATTTAGTTTTCAATTTTATCTCAAACAATATGTATATCACGCAATTGGAATATCAAGTAAGAGAATTATGGACCTGTAATAATATCACGTATTACTAACTCATCAATCTTTGCGGGTTCATATCGACAAGGCAGAATCTAACGAATAACTCAAGTTTGAAAAAGCCACTACCAACTTTCCTCCCGCCACCATTCTTTTTCTCTTTAAATTTGAAAAAGCTAATTACCATCGCCAAATCAAGTTCTCAATCTTTACCTCCTGCATATCACTCTTCCACCTCGCAACCGATCGTTGCCTTTCAAGATTAATTGTGAAATTGTGAGTTTTCGCACATTCTTTCAAGATTATCAATTTCAGAACTAGTGAGTAGTTTCTCGCAAGAATATTTATTTAATTTCCGCCAAAAAGTCATAAATTCCTGCACATTCTTTCAAGATTATTTAAAAATTCTGCAAACTTGTGATCGGGCCAAGTAAGATTATTTAAATTTCTGAACGCCACATTACTGTTCCAAGATTCTATTCAATTCTCACACTTAGTTTTCAATTTTATCTCAAACAATGTGTATATCACGCAATTGGAATATTACGTATAAATTATGGACTCGTAATATCGCTGCATACGTAACTCATCAATCTTTCGAGGTCTACATCGATCGGCAAGGCAGAATCTAACGAATAACTCAAGCTCAAAGCTAATTACCAACTCTCTCCTCCCGCCACCATTCTTTCTCCGAAATTTGAAAGATAATTACCATCGCCAAATTGTAGTCTTAACTCTTAATTCGGTAAGATATCACCATTCCACCCCCGGGCAACTCGACTGCTATTTTCAAGATTAATTAGAAAATTGTGAGTTTTCTGCATATCTCTTCAAGATTATTTAAATTTCAAACTAGTGAGTAGTTTCTCGCAAGAATATTATTTAATTTCCGCCAAAAGTCGGCAATCCCCTCGTGACATTCTTTCAAGATTATTTAAAATTCTCGTTAAACTTGTGATTAGTTTCAAGATTATTTAAATAAGAACGCACATTGTTCTTAAGATTCTATTCACTCGCGACTTAGTTTTCAATTTTATCTCAAACAATGTGTATATCACTTAATTGAATATTACAGAGAATTATGGACTCCGTGAATAATATCACAAAAACACGTAACTCATCAATTCCGAGGGTTCATATCGATGGCAAGGCGCATCTAACGAATAATCGTGGAAGTTTGAAAGCTAATTACCAAATCTTCCTCCCGCCACCATTCTTTTCTCTTTGAAATTTGAAAGATAATTACCATCACAAATTGTGTTCAATCTTTTAATTCGCATATCACCCTTCCACCCTCGCAAACTAAACTGCTTTTGTCTTCAAGATTAATTAGAAATCGCGGACTTTTCCGCATTCTTTCAAGATTATTTAAATTTCTCGCAGAAACTAGTGAGTAGTTTCAAAGAATATTATTTAATTTCACCATAAAGTCATAAATTCTTGCACATTCTTTCAAGATTATTTAAAATTCTCATAAGCTAGTGATTGTTTCAGTAAGATTATTTAAATTTCTCGCAGTGGCACATTGTTCCAAGATTCTATTCACCGCTGTACTAGTTTTCAATTTTATCTCAAACAATGTGTATATCACGCAATTGGAACATTGCAAGAGAATTATGGACGGTAATAATATCACAGACACAGAACTCATCAATCATTTGAGGGTTCATATCGATGGGCAAGGCGGGAATCTAACAAATAGCGTAACGGAAGACAACACTTTTTACAAATGCAGTCCTAAGCAAATCCACGGTGATAATCTATATAATCTCAATAATTTTAGTATACTTTTTGTTTAGAAGTAACATACATGAAATCGTACCGACTTTCTTGAAGGACAGAACGCCATATAATCTCACCTCGTCCAGGGAAACTTTATATTCTAACCCCGCTATTTCTCAAAGGCAGCTCCAAACTTGCAAACCGCACGGTAGGTACTGTTGGACGGTGGGTTCATAACCATGATAAAAAAGCAATCCGAGATTGAAGATTTTTAATGTTGGTATATTGTATTCATCATAAATTGTAAGTACAATGGAAGAGAAATATATTGAAGATTACACATCAGGTTAAGATCTAATGGAAACAAGCCATGGACCTTCATCCTTAATCTACGCCCTAATTTCTGGTCTTGGAACTAATTACAAGGCAATCAGCCACCAAATATGAGTAAGCTGGTGGTTAACCCAGAAACATAGCTCTAAGCTAGCTAGAAAAGATAATAACCTACAGCCCTAGCTCCTACCCGATGAATACAAGGATGGTCTGACCAGCCCGACGGATATAAGACTTACCCGACGGATACAAGGCTAACCTGACGAGACCAACCCGATGGAGTTCAACCAATCCTATGAGTTGATTTCTTCAATACTCCCCCTCAAGCTCGATCGAGGAGATTCATGGATCCAAGCTTGAATAATAAACGTTGAAACTGGGTAGAAGCCAGAGGTTTAGTGAATATGTCTGCTAGTTAGTTGTGACTTAAAGTGTACATAGTTTCAATGACTTTGGACTGAACTTGATCACGCACAAAATGACAGTCCACTTCAATATGCTTGGTTCTTTCATGAAACACTGGGTTGGAAGTTATATGCATGGCTGCTTGATTGTCACAGTGCATATACATTGGCTGGGTGCAGGCGAGTCTCAAGTCACAGAGTAAGCTCTTCAATTAGATCAGTTCACAAGCAAGAGATGCCATCGCTCGATATTCTGCCTCTACACTGGACCTAGCAACAACCGTTCGTTTTTTACTTTTCCAAGTCACCAGATTTCCTCCCACAAAGGTGCAGTAACCTGTTGTGGACTTTCCATCAGGAGAATTTCCAGCCCAGTCTGCATCAGTGTATCCCATGATGTTTAAGTGACCATTGTTGGTCATGAAAATGCCTCGACCAACTGAACCTTTCAAGTACATGAGAATTCTCTTGACTATGTGAAGATGCTGGTCTGTTGGTGCATGCATGAACTGACTCACTAAGCTCACTGCATAGGAAATATCAGGTCGAGTAATGGTGAGATAAATCAACTTACCAACAAAGCGCTGATAGACACTGATATCTGCAAAAGGAGATCCTTTGGCATCTAACTTGAGTTTACTTTCAAGAGGAGTACGTGCTGGTTTACAATCTTAAAGATTTGCTTCATTAAGAAGATCAAGGACATACTTGCGTTGGTTGAGAAAGAGGCCTTTGGAGGTGGTGGCCATTTCTATCCCAAGGAAATACTTTAAGACTCCGAGGTCCTTGATGGCAAACTTCGTATGCAAGGCTGACTTGAGTGATGTGATCTCTTCTGCATTGTCACCCGTGATGATGAGATCATCCACATACACAAGTACCACTAGAGTAACAGCTTGGCCATTTCGTACGAACAAGGAAGAGTCAGCACTACTTCTTTTAAAACCAGAAGCCAAGAGCACAAAACTCAATTTCGAGTACCAAGCTCGAGGAGATTGCTTCAGACCATAGATGGCTTTATGAAGTTTACACACCATGCCCGGCTCGTGTTCTTGGGAATGGCCAGGAGGCAGTTTCATGTACACTTCTTCTTCAAGATCACCATGCAAGAAGGCATTTTAACATCCATTTGATAAAGGGACCATTTCAAATTCACAGCAACTAATAGGAGTACTCTGACAGTGTTCATCTTTGCAACTGGAGCAAAGGTCTCCTTGTAGTTCACGCCAAACGTTTGAGTGAACCCTCGTGCCACTAGCCTGGCCTTATATCGTTCTATGGTTCCATCAGAGTTGAACTTGGTTTTGAAAATTCACCTGCTGCCCACGGCTTTCTTTCCTTTGGGAAGCTTGACCACACTCCATGTAGTATTTTTATCCAAGGCTTGAAGTTCTTCATGCATGGCTTTCTTCCATGCTGGTAACATGCAGGCTTCGTGAAAATTGAGTGGTTCAGCAACACTTGATATTTGGCTCAAGAAGGCACTGTGTGATGAAGACAGATTGTTGTAGTTGACATGCTGAGAGAGTGGATACCTAGAAGCATATTTAGTAACATATTCTTGAAGTCGTGTGGGAGGATGTCTGTCACGAGGAGGATGTCTTCGAGGTTATTGAGGAACTGCAGGAAGGCTTGAAAAGATCTCTTGGGTATTTGATTCTTCTTGTGCACCTTCATTAGTTTCCAGATTTACAGCTAGTACCTCATGTGCAATTTTATTTGTTTCAGGTTCCTTATCAACGGGAGAGCCCTTAATGAGATCTGTGGGTATTAGAACTAGAGAAGGTTGAAAGATTTCCTCCCCCTGTTGACCTTTCTCAGAATGTTGTGAGAAGAAACTTCGAGACTCATAAAACTTGACATCCCGAGAGACTAGCAACTTCCTGGTGTGTGGATTGTAGCATTTATATCCCTTCTGTGTAGATGAATATCCCAGAAACAAACACTTAGATGCTCTAAGGTCTAGCTTGTCTCTTTGAGAAGACTAAATGTGCACAAAGCAAGTACACCCAAACAACCGAAGATGAGAAATGTCCATCTTTCTGCCTTTTAAGACTTCATATGGTGATTTGAAGTTAAGAACACTGCTTGGCAGTCTGTTAATGACATATGCAGCGGTAAGAATGCCTTGAGACTAGAATTTCTTAGGAACATTTGTTTGGAACATCAAGGCTCTAGCTTTCTCAAGAAGATCTCTATTTTTTCTCTTGGCAACTTCATTTTGCCGTGGAGTTCCTACACAACTGGTCCGATGAACAATACCATTAGTGCTCAAGTAATCAGTCATATTGTTAGATGTATATTCAGTACCATTGTCTGATCTGAGAATGCAAATTTTTTATGAAAATTGATTTACAACAAGATTATGAAAATTTTTGAAAGCATTTAAAACTTCACTTTTAAATTTCAAAAGATACAGCCATGTAGTTCTCGAGAAGTCATCCACAAATGTTACATAAAATCGATAACCATCAAAAGACTCTAAGGGAGCTGGTCCCCAAACATCGGAGTGCACCATTTCAAAATATTTAGTAGTCTTAGACTGGGAATTTGGGAATGGGAGTCTGGTGAACTTAGACACATGATAGGTCTCACACTCATGTGATGTTTTACAAAAATTTGGAAACAAAGTGGATAAAACTTGTGCAGAACGGTGACCAAGACGTTGATGCCATAAGAGTTGTTCTTGAACTGATGTGGAACTAGCTTGAAAACATTTTGAAATCACCGACTCTTTTGACAAGTAATACAGACCATTCAGGAAGAAACCTTCACCAATCATCTTGTTGGTGACTCAATCATGAAACACAACACCATGAGGAGAAAAGGTAACTAGACAATCCAATGAATTGGTTATTTGTCCAACTGACAAGAGTTTAACTGGGAATGAAGGTACAAATAATGTTGTAGACTCTTTAATCCTTGATAAAAGATTTATTTTTCCTCATCCAACAACTGGTACCCCATTTCCATTTGCAACAGAAACATGAGATGTTTGTGTGAATTTTTCAAATTCATGTAAATCAGTTAATTTATTTGTCATGTGATCAGAGGCACCTGAATCTACAATCCAACAATCACTAGAATGACTGATATTTAAAGCAGTTGAGAAAGCACTCACGATACCTGTTGTGTCTTCTTGGGTTATTGAGGTTGTGTTTGCTAAGAAGCCAGCAACCTTACCAAGAAGTGCAGTTGAATTCCAACAATCTTGTCACTGCTTTTCTTTTCCAGGTATGCAGCAAAATCATTGAGCAAGGCCATAAGATTTGACCTGAAGTTTTTTATTCCTTCAGTCATGGGTTCAGAGATTGAGAAGGTGGTGAGATTGGCTCTGGGATTGAAATGGTATGTACCCTTGCTGCCCCTTGTGTCCCTCGGACTTCTTTGTTCTCTGTCAAACTTTGGTTTCAACTCTGGATGCAAAATCCAGCACTTTTCTCTAGTATGGCCAATTCCTTCTCTGCCAATATTTTCACAGTGTGAGCACTTTAGATCTGGTGTATTTCCTTTGTATGTCTTGTCACTAAAGGCTTTTCTATTTACTGCAAAAGCCCTAGCTTCAGACCTGCTTGCCTTTACCTCCAAGTTTATGACCTTGTGTCATGTTTCTTCACGTTGAATGGCATTGCATGCAGAGGCAAATGAAGGCAATTCTGGATTCATCAAGAGATGACTTATGAGATACTCAGACCCCAAGCTAGCTAGAAGTTGAAATACCTTGTCCTCATCAGCCCTCTTCACTAAGATCTTGGCATCAGTTGTGTGAGGTTTGTACATGTTGAGTTCATTCCACATTGTCTTCAACCTCCCCAGATGTTGAACAAAGGAGTTTTCTCCTTGCTGCATACTTGCTAGATCTTTTTTAAGTTAAAACACTCGAGCTGCATTATTTTGGTTTCCATACATATTTTTGACGTCATTCCAGAGAACTCCGGAAGACTCAGAATCACTGAATATTTCTGCGATTCTGGGTTCCATGGAGTTGAGGAGCCACAACATAGCTGGTCTTGAGACACCCAAGCTTCATAGTTTTGAGAAGAGACATCTGGAGCCTCACTTCTTCCATTGATGAAGTTCAGCTTGGATCTTCCACCGAGAGCAAGTGATATAGCTCTCGACCATGGAAGATAATTGAACTCGTTCAGTAATACTGAACTTAAACGCTGGTTTGGATTTGGATTTCCATCAGCTTCAGGTATGATTGAAACGCTAGCAGCTTGAGAACTTTCAACCTCTATGTTGAAAGGGTCTCCCATTTTAGTAACGACGACGAAGACGATATGCAGAAGCAGTACCAGTTATGGTTCCTTCTCTGATACCATGAAGAATTTTAATGTTGGTATATTGTATTCATCATAAATTGTAAGTACAATGGAAGAGAAATATATAGAAGATTACACATCAGGTTAAGATCTAATGGAAACAAGCCATGAACCTCCATCCTTAATCTACGCCCTAATTTCTGGTCTTGGAACTAATTACAAGGTAATCAGCCGCCAAATATGAGTAAGCAGGTGGTTAACCCAGAAACATAGCTCTAAGCTAGCTAGAAAAGATAATAACCTACAACCCTAGCTCCTGGCCGATGAATACAAGGATGGTCTGACCAACCCGACGAATATAAGACTTACCCGATGAATACAAGGCTAACCCGACGAGACCAACCCGATGGAGTTCAACCAATCCGATGAGTTGATTTCTTCAATAGAGATGGAGCTCTTACAGTAGGAACCAAGCAGGGCTTCAGATATGCTCGGCGTACACATGCGGGGGCTCTTGAAAACACACATTGGTCCATGATCGAGTACAGAAGTGGGGAACCACGACATAATGGACCCACTGTAAGTAACTCCTGCAATAAAGGCTTTCATCATATATCTGTGTTAAACAATAACATAGACAAACATGTAGACAACAAAAGAAACTCTAATCTAACTAACGCAATTGAAATTTCAGTGAAGGAACCAACTTAATTTATG
>CM031080.1:38314227-38327349 GCA_018257905.1 Gillenia trifoliata | reverse complement strand
TGTTCCTTCAATTATGTTTATATCTATCCTACGGGATAAGAATATTCTTTAAATTCTTACTGCACCCTAGCTCTGATATTTGTGTATTATTGGGTCTAACCCACACTACGCACTTCTGCATTTCTACTTTCAATTAAAATTCAGTATTCCTGTATTTCTTCATCAAATTCTTATTTTATTCACTCTATGACTTCGTCATCCCTTCGGAATGACGGTCAGCACGCCCCTAAATCTGGTGTCCACGTGGATATTCGGGTCAGGGTGTGTCAGTTTGGTATCAGAGCCCTAGGTTTTGCAGTTTAATCTTCATCACACTTGTGTGATGTTATTCGCTAATAATTCTTGAATCCTTCTTATCAGCATCATGCCACCTCGTCGTGCACCGGAGGTTCCTGCCTTCGATTTCACCCAGATGGGAAATACTATCGCACAGGCGATACATGCTGCTTTCCGTCCAGCGAGGAAGAACCCGGTGGAGACGGCGAAAGGAATGGATGTGAAGGCTTTCTATGGCACTGAGACGCCAGAAGTTGCGGAGTCTTGGCTCGAGCACGTGGAGGACGTATTCAAATCTATGCAGGATCATGGAGGTTTTCCCGACGAGCAGTGGGTCCCGACTGCTATTCTTTTCCTTCGTGATCAATCAAAGGCGTGGTGGAAGTATGAGCGGAGGCACCTTCCTCACGATGAGCACGGCTTGTGGGACGTCTTCAGACAGCGTTTTGAGACAAAGTTCCTCTCTCCGGAGTACAAGGCCCGGAAGAGAGATGAGTTCATGAACCTGAAGCAGGGAAAGATGTCTGTCTCTGAGTACCAGAGGAAGTTCACCGCCCTATCTCAGTACAATCCGGTGGTTGCAGCGAGCCCTTCTGAGATGCTGCACCAGTTCCGGAGGGGCGCTAACAAGAGGCTTCGTTCGCTTGCCGCAGCCGAGCGGTGTCACACTTATCAGGAGTTCTACGAGGCACTCTTGCGGGTCGAGGATTCGGAAAATGCTCCGGATGATACTGTTGTGGAGGAAGAGGACACAAACGCCCAGAACAAGGGCAAGGGGCCAGCCTACCTCGGTCCGAAGAAAAATCAGTCTTTCAAGCGCGGTGGTTACAGTTCTGGATCCTCCAGTGGTGGATCAAACTCCAGTACTAACCGTGGAGGGAGATCAGCCGGTGGATCGCGTTTCCGTCAGCAGGGTACTTCTAGCCAGTCAAACGTCCAGTTCTGTGGCCGCTGCAACACTCGTCATTTCGGTGAGTGTAAACAGGGAAATCAGGGATGTTACAGCTGCGGACAGGTGGGACACCGAGCAAACCAGTGTCCGCAGAGGCAGCAGAACCGCCAGAATCAACCCCAAGCTCCTGTTCCGATCCAGCAGGTTGGAGGAACAGTTCCGTATCAGCAACCGACGTACGGTGGAGCTGTACATTACCAGGGAGAGGTTAATCAGTACCCCGGCACCTTTCCCCAATATCCTGGATATCCTGCACAATTCCAGGGTGGCGCCTTACAGTTTCAGGGAGGAGCACCGCAGTACCACGGTGGAGCGCCACAACAATTTCCTTATCAGGAGACAGCAGACCAGTGGGGTGGTGGAGCACAGTTTCCAGCCATAGCAGCCGCACCTGGCGGAGCCCAGGGCAGACAGGGACGAGGCAACCAGGGCAGAGGCAACCGTCAGCACGGTAATCGAGGAGGAGGTCGTGGTGGAGCTCAGTATGCCCAGGGACGAGTGAACGCTATCAACCAGCAAGATGCACAGAACAACCCCGATCTTATCATGGGTACGTTGAACATACTTGGACACTTTGCTAGAGTCTTAATTGACCCGGGTGCTACCCACTCGGTTATTTCGCCTATGTTTGCTCAAATTTCTCAGCCACGTCGTACTCCTATCGGATACGATATGGGAATCGCTATGCCGAGAGGCGAAGTTTGCCAAGTTCAGTGGGAGTATCGAGGATGCTCCGTAATTATTGCCAACCAGGTCATGCCAGCAAACTTCATTCCTTTGGATATTGTGGACTTCGATGTAATCTTAGGGATGGACTGGTTGCACCAGAACCATGCTGTGGTGGATTGTCGACGTAAAGTGGTCACCTTCCGCCCACCTGGTATGCCAGCTGTGACTTTTACCGGTGAGCCCCGGAAAGTCAAACATGGTTTAATTTCTGCAATGAAGGCGAAGAAACTTCTAAGCAAGGGCTGTGATGGCTACATTGCACACGTGGTGTTGGAAGGAGGAAATTCTCTTCGAGTTGACGATGTACCCGTTGTCAACAAATTTCCCGATGTCTTCCCTGATGATCTACCTGGATTACCGCCTGATCGAGAAGTGGAATTCACCATCGATTTATTTCCAGGTACGGACCCTATTTCTCTTGCACCTTACCGTATGGCTCCTGCGGAGTTGAGGGAATTGAAGGTCCAACTTCAGGAACTTATCGACAAGGGATTTATTCAACCTAGCTCTTCACCTTGGGGAGCTCCGGTCTTATTTGTTCGAAAGAAGGATGGTACTCTGAGGCTTTGCATTGATTATAGGCAGTTAAATCGGGTAACGATTAAAAACCGTTATCCCCTGCCTAGGATCGATGATCTTTTCGACCAGCTCCGAGGTGCGCGGGTTTTCTCAAAAATTGATCTGAGGTCGGGTTATTACCAACTGAAGGTCAGAAATGACGATGTTCACAAGACCGCTTTCAGGACTCGTTATGGGCACTACGAGTTCCTGGTAATGCCTTTCGGACTTACCAATGCCCCAGCTGCTTTTATGGACCTGATGAATCGAGTATTTCGTCCATATGTCGACAGGTTTGTAATTGTATTCATTGATGATATCCTGATCTTTTCTAAATCTGAAGCCGACCATGCTAAACACTTGCGCATGGTTTTGAGGAAGTTAAGGGAGAATCAGCTCTTTGCTAAGTTCAGCAAATGCCAGTTCTGGCTTGATCAAGTATCTTTCTTGGGGCACATAATTTCTAGTGAAGGTATTCTTGTCGATCCCCAGAAGGTTGCTGCGGTGGAGAATTGGGAGCAACCGCAGAATGTTACAGAGATTCGAAGTTTTCTTGGCCTGGCCGGTTATTACCGTCGTTTCGTGAAGGATTTCTCTGCAATTGCCCTACCTCTCACGAAACTCACCAGGAAAGATGTAAGGTTTGTGTGGGACGACGACTGTGAGGAAAGTTTTCAGAAGCTCAAGTACTGCCTCACTCATGCTCCCGTATTAGCACTTCCCGACGACAGTGGTAATTTTGAGATCTACAGCGATGCGTCGCTGAATGGTTTGGGTTGTGTACTAATGCAACACGGACAGGTAATCGCTTATGCATCCAGGCAGCTTAAACGGCATGAGATGAATTATCCTACCCATGATTTGGAGCTTGCCGCCATTATCTTTGCTCTCAAGATTTGGCGACACTATCTGTACGGTGAGACCTGCAGAATCTTCACCGACCATCAGAGTTTGAAGTATCTGTTCTCTCAGAGAGATCTCAACCTCAGGCAGAGGAGATGGATGGAGCTCATGAGTGACTACGACTGCACTATCGAATACCATCCCGGTCGTGCAAATGTTGTAGCAGATGCCCTCAGCCGGAAGTCTTACGGCCGACTGAACACTCTTTCAGCTTGTCATGTTCCTCTTCTAACTGAACTTCGGAGCACAGGTGTCACTTTGGGCTGTGACGACGGCGGTGCTCTACTTGCCAACTTTCAGGTCAGACCTATACTCATGGATCGTGTCCGTGATGCTCAACGGAGTGATCCAGAATGTTTAGGACTTATGCAGGTGGTCCTAAACGGCGGCAGAAGTGACTTGAGAATTCGGAATTCTGATGGCTTACTTCTCCAGGGTGACCGGATGTACGTGCCTAATGTCGAAAATTTGAAGAAGGAGATCCTTGACGAGGCACATATTTCAGCCTATGCTATGCATCCGGGAAGCACCAAAATGTACCACACCATTCGGGCATTCTACTATTGGCCTGGAATGAAGAGGGAGATTGCTGAACATGTCAGCCGTTGCCTGATTTGCCAACAGGTGAAGGCGGAGAGGAAGAAACCTTTTGGGTTGCAGCAGACACTCCCTACTCCCGAGTGGAAGTGGGAAAATATCACCATGGACTTTGTGTACAAGTTGCCTTGTACGCGAGGGGGCTACGACGGCATTTGGGTGGTTGTCGACCGACTCACCAAATCAGCTCACTTTTTGGCTGTTCGGGAGAACTTTTCTTTGGATCGCCTAGCCCGACTCTTCGTTCGTGAGATCGTGAAGTACCATGGTGTTCCTGTCAGCATTATTTCTGATCGTGATCCCCGTTTCACTTCTAAGTTTTGGAGAGCGTTTCAGAACGCATTGGGGTCACAACTACTCTACAGTACTGCCTACCATCCTCAGACCGACGGTCAATCCGAGCGAACCATTCAGACTCTCGAGGACATGCTGAGGTCCTCTATTCTTCAGTTCGGTGACAGTTGGCAGGAGCATCTGCCTTTGATGGAATTCGCTTACAACAACAGTTTTCACTCGAGTATTGGCATGTCGCCATTCGAGGCATTGTACGGTAAGCCCTGTCGTACACCTTTGTGTTGGTCTGAAGTGGGAGAAAGAGCTCTAGTGGGTCCTGAGATTATCGATGAAACTACGAAGAACGTCCAGCTGATTAAGGAGAACCTGAAGGTTGCTCAGGACCGACAGAAGAGCATTGCCGATAAACACTCTACGGATCGTGTTTACGCGGTAGGTGATTGGGTGTTTCTCAAGTTATCACCGTGGAAAGGCGTAGTTCGCTTTGGAAAGAAGGGAAAGCTCAGTCCCCGATACATCGGGCCTTATCAGATCATCGAGCGAATAGGAGCTGTTGCCTATCGTCTCGATCTACCATCCGAGCTTTCGAAAGTTCACAATGTCTTCCATGTATCTATGTTGCGTAGGTACGTCTCCGACCCTTCACATGTCATCCAAACTCAGCCTTTGGAAGTCAGCGACGACTTGACGTACGATGAAAAGCCAGTGACAATCCTCGACTGGAAGGAGAAGGTTCTACGGAACAAATCAGTTACTCTCGTCAAAGTCTTGTGGAGGAACCCAGCAGTAAGCCACTGGGAAACTGAGGATCAACATGAGCAAAAGACTTTATCTTTTCTATGACACTTAGTAATCAGAATTTCCTGTGGACGAAATTTTTATTGTGGGGGAAGATTGTTGGCATCCCGCCCCTAAAATTATTGTATTTTATTCTCCGGCGCGACCGACGAAAAATGCCCTAAGGGCTACGTGCTTTTCCGTGAAGAAATTTGAATTTTTCTACTTGGTTTCGTACTTTCGAGTTGTACGTTTCGCCACGAATCAGACGCGGTGATTTGATTAATTTTTGACTTGAGTTGTGCAAGTTAAATTTATTAGTGCTGTAAAATACTCCGTGCTGCATTTTACTTTTCTCGTGGGCCACGCCCGTGGTTTTCAACAAAGCTAGTGCTCCGCACCGCTGGCCCACTCTGCACTGCTTGTATGCGCATTTGACGACTCGTTCACTTGTTAAGAATTTCTCAAATTTTGGCAAGGGACCATTGTGTGATTTTTCTTCACACAATCAAAGCCTCTGGCCTCTTCCGTCTCCGTCTTCCCTCACTGCACAATATCCCACGTTGGAGTCTCACTTTTTGCCGCCTACTTCTGGGTGTGCTACTCACTCATCCTTCCCTTGTTCTTCTTCTTTCGCAAAACACATCAAGGCCGAGGCCTTTGGTCTCCCGTCATCTCCGACTCCACTCATCCGCATAAGCAAAGTCATTCTTCCAACAAACAACTCCAGTCAGTGGATGAATCGAAACTCCAGAGTTAAGCGATCGGTAAGAAATTACTCAAGCCACCTCGTGGCATTTCCTTGTTCTTCTTCGAATTTTCGTAAAACCGTCCCAATCTTCGTACTTAAGCAATTGCAGCCGCCGACCAAACCTTGCAGACTCGTGACTCGCAAGCTGAGCCCGCATGGGTTGTCTACCTCGAGGTGAGATCGACTTACCTTGCCACCCCGTGGCTTTGTTTCTGAATCTCTTCTTGTGATTTTTCTCTCCTCCAAACCTATCTAACCTACCTCTCAGAAAATTAAAAACCAAAGAATGTGATTTCAAGAAGCCTTGACCTTAAATTCAACCCCGCAAACTGAAAAACCAGCCTCACTGAGTTCGACTCGCCACTAAACTGCTGATTTGGACCTCGTGGAGGCTCAAGTCCACTACAAGATCACCCCCGAGACCTGGGAACCCAACCCAAGGCCTCGGAAACTCTGAAAATCACCCCGAACGGAGGAATCATGATTCTTGGCCGATTCTTTCGAGGCTTCCTAAGCCACTTCCACCACCTTTGAGGTGTTGGTAAGCATTTTCAAACTCTAGCTCATTCTAGCCTTCAATTTGATATAAAAAAAATCGAAATTTGGCTTAGAATTGAAGAAATAGAACCTTAAAATTCCGTGTAATTCGCCATGAAAACCCGTATTCCTGGGCCGACTACAAGTGCACACGACCTGAAAATCTATGAGAAAGTTACGACTACAACACGCCACATATCGGCTCGAGCCGAGCCGAGCGATCGGCTTAGCGCCGAAGCCGAGCCGACCGGCCCGCCCGAGCCGAGCTGGGACCCGCCGCCCGAAAGCCGCCGAGTTGGATCTCGCTTAGCCGAAGCGAGTCGATTCCAAGCCTTAGCCGAGCCGTCGACCCTGCCCGGGTCGATTCCCTGACTCGGGCGCGCGTGAGCCGCGCGCGTGGCCGCGGCTCCGATTCTTCCATCCGCGCGTGGGGGAAGGTGAGATGGCTAGCTTTTCACTGCTCGGCGAGGCGACTGGTGACTCCACGCCAGTACTACCTGGGGTGGTACGCTTGGTACCTTAAGTATTTGCACTCCACCTGAAAGCAAATGCTGGAGAATTCTGTCTTTTCCGTAATTTCTTTGGAATTGACCTAGTTAATGATTAGTATAGTAACTTCCTCATATAGGTGAGACCTATCCCGAGGAGTTTCTAGCTCAAAAGTTAGGTACGCGGCTACGACCCTAGCTTACATACCACAAATGAGTGGGCCCTATCTTATTAAAATTATTATTATTTCTCAAATGTGTTCAACCGTGATTTATGAACTGTATATAGCATGCCATGATTTATGAAACTCGTTAAATGATTTATTTATGGTATCTTGTTATATTCTTCATGCGTCGTTTAGGCTTTTAATTTGAACAAAATGTTGGCATGTTTATACGTATTTGAGGTTTTTACCTATACTTGCATTTAGCACGCGTGTTAGCACCGTCCGGAGTAATTCGCCTTCACGTGTATGTTCACACGCACCATTACGCTCAACATGGATCCATGATAGGTGCCAGCTCTGCTCTAGGTCGCCTTGGCGACCAGACTTGTCAAGGACGCACATTCTTGTGCGCTTCACGTGCATGTAGTGCTGTGAGCATCTTTTATGTGAAACACCCACCGGGTCATGTAGCTACTTTCGCATGACTTGTGTGCTATGATACGCGTTTTCGTATGATATCGTTTTACCGCCGTTTTTGATATTTCATACTACCTCGTATCCTTTCGCGTGGGCCCATGCATTACTTAGAGATTGTTATTATTACCGTGGATTATCATTACCGTTGCTATTATTAAAGTGATATTTTAGCAAATCTTACGTGGTTTTACAAATGTAGGATATTACCATTTTAAAGGTTTTCTAAAACTGTATGCCCACTCACCTTTGTTTTCGCCCCTCCAGGCCCTAGGTTTTAGTCGGCAAAGCGAGTTGGTGGCAGCTTGCCGGGAGTATCTTCATTCTACCCCCGTGGATGTAGGTGTATCTCGTGTTCCTTCAATTATGTTTATATCTATCCTACTAGATAAGAATATTCTTTAAATTCCCCACGCACCCTAGCTCGATATTTGTGTATTATCGGGTCTTAACCCACACTACGCACTTCCGCATTTCTACTTTCAATTAAAAATTCCGCATTCCCCGTATTTCTTCATCAAAATTCTTATTTTATTCACTCTATGACTTTGGCTATCCCTTCGAATGACGGGTCGCACGCCCCCCCCCTAAATCTGGTGTCCACGTGGATATTCGGGTCGGGGTGTGTCAGTTTGGTATCAGAGCCCTAGGTTTTGCAGTTTAATCTTCATCACACTTGTGTGATGTTATTCGCTAATAATTCTTGAATCCTTCTTATCAGCATCATGCCACCTCGTCGTGCACCGGAGGTTCCTGCCTTCGATTTCACCCAGATGGGAACTACTATCGCACAGGCGATACATGCTGCTTTCCGTCCAGCGAGGAAGAACCCGGTGGAGACAGCAAAGGGAATGGATGTGAAGGCATTCTATGGCACTGAGACGCCAGAAGTTGCGGAGTCTTGGCTCGAGCACGTGGAGGACGTATTCAAATCTATGCAGGATCATGGAGGTTTTCCCGACGAGCAGTGGGTCCCGACTGCTATTCTTTTCCTTCGTGATCAATCAAAGGCGTGGTGGAAGTATGAGCGGAGGCACCTTCCTCACGATGAGCACGGCTTGTGGGACGTCTTCAGACAGCGTTTTGAGACAAAGTTCCTCTCTCCGGAGTACAAGGCCCGGAAGAGAGATGAGTTCATGAACCTGAAGCAGGGAAAGATGTCTGTCTCTGAGTACCAGAGGAAGTTCACCGCCCTATCTCAGTACAATCCGGTGGTAGCAGCGAGCCCGTCTGAGATGCTGCACCAGTTCCGGAGGGGCGCTAACAAGAGGCTTCGTTCACTTGCCGCAGCCGAGCGGTGTCACACTTATCAGGAGTTCTACGAGGCACTCTTGCGGGTCGAGGATTCGGAAAATGCTCCGGATGATACTGTTGTGGAGGAAGAGGACACAAATGCCCAGAACAAGGGCAAGGGGCCAGCCTACCTCGGTCCGAAGAAAAATCAGTCCTTCAAGCGCGGTGGTTACAGTTCTGGATCCTCCAGTGGTGGATCAAACTCCAGTACTAACCGTGGAGGGAGATCAGCCGGTGGGTCTCGTTTCCGTCAGCAGGGTACTTCTAGCCAGTCAAATGCCCAGTTCTGTCACCGCTGCAACACTCGTCATTTTGGTGAGTGCAAACAGGGAAATCAGGGATGTTACAGCTGCGGACAGGTGGGACACCGAGCAAACCAGTGTCCGCAGAGGCAGCAGAACCGCCAGAATCAACCCCAAGCTCCTGTTCCGATCCAGCAGGTTGGAGGAACAGTTCCGTATCAGCAGCCGACGTACGGTGGAGCTGTACATTACCAGGGAGAGGTTAATCAGTACCCCGGCACCTTTCCCCAATATCCTGGATATCCTGCACAATTCCAGGGTGGCGCCTTACAGTTTCAGGGAGGAGCACCGCAGTACCACGGTGGAGCGCCACAACAATTTCCTTATCAGGAGACAGCAGACCAGTGGGGTGGTGGAGCACAGTTTCCAGCCATAGCAGCCGCACCTGGCGGAGCCCAGGGCAGACAGGGACGAGGCAACCAGGGCAGAGGCAACCGTCAGCACGGTAATCGAGCAGGAGGTCGTGGTGGAGCTCAGTATGCCCAGGGACGAGTGAACGCTATCAACCAGCAAGATGTACAGAACAACCCCGATCTTATCATGGGTACGTTGAATATACTTGGACACTTTGCTAGAGTCTTAATTGACCCGGGTGCTACCCACTCGGTTATTTCGCCTATGTTTGCTCAAATTTCTCAGCCACGTCGTACTCCTATCGGATACGATATGGGAATCGCTATGCCGAGAGGCGAAGTTTGTCAAGTTCAGTGGGAGTATCGAGGATGCTCCGTTGTTATTGCCAACCAGGTCATGCCAGCAAACTTCATTCCTTTGGATATCGTGGACTTCGATGTAATCTTAGGGATGGACTGGTTGCACCAGAACCATGCTGTGGTGGATTGTCGACGTAAAGTGGTCACCTTCCGCCCACCTGGTATGCCAGCTGTGACTTTTACCGGTGAGCCCCGGAAAGTCAAACATGGTCTAATTTCTGCAATGAAGGCGAAGAAACTCCTAAGCAAGGGCTGTGATGGCTACATTGCACACGTGGTGTTGGAAGGAGGAAATTCTCTTCGAGTTGACGATGTACCCGTTGTCAACAAATTTCCCGATGTCTTCCCTGATGATCTACCTGGATTACCGCCTGATCGAGAAGTGGAATTCACCATCGATTTATTTCCAGGTACGGACCCTATTTCTCTTGCACCTTACCGTATGGCTCCTGCGGAGTTGAGGGAATTGAAGGTCCAACTTCAGGAACTTATCGACAAGGGATTTATTCAACCTAGCTCTTCACCTTGGGGAGCTCCGGTCTTATTCGTTCGAAAGAAGGATGGTACTCTGAGGCTTTGCATTGATTATAGGCAGTTAAATCGGGTAACGATTAAAAACCGTTATCCCCTGCCTAGGATCGATGATCTTTTCGACCAGCTCCGAGGTGCGCGGGTTTTCTCAAAAATTGATCTGAGGTCGGGTTATTACCAACTGAAGGTCAGAAATGACGATGTTCACAAGACCGCTTTCAGGACTCGTTATGGGCACTACGAGTTCCTGGTAATGCCTTTCGGACTTACCAATGCCCCAGCTACTTTTATGGACCTGATGAATCGAGTATTTCGTCCATATGTCGACAGGTTCGTAATTGTATTCATTGATGATATCCTGATCTTTTCTAAATCTGAAGCCGACCATGCTAAACACTTGTGCATGGTTTTGAGGAAGTTAAGGGAGAATCAGCTCTTTGCTAAGTTCAGCAAATGCCAGTTCTGGCTTGATCAAGTATCTTTCTTGGGGCACATAATTTCTGGTGAAGGTATTCTTGTCGATCCCCAGAAGGTTGCTGCGGTGGAGAATTGGGAGCAACCGCAGAATGTTACAGAGATTCGGAGTTTTCTTGGCCTGGCCGGTTATTACCGTCGTTTCGTGAAGGATTTCTCTGCAATTGCCCTACCCCTCACGAAACTCACCAGGAAAGATGTAAGGTTTGTGTGGGACGACGACTGTGAGGAAAGTTTTCAGAAGCTCAAGTACTGCCTCACTCATGCTCCCGTTTTAGCACTTCCTGACGACAGTGGTAATTTTGAGATCTACAGCGATGCGTCGCTGAATGGGTTGGGTTGTGTACTAATGCAACATGGACAGGTAATCGCTTATGCATCCAGGCAGCTTAAACGGCATGAGATGAATTACCCTACCCATGATTTGGAGCTTGCCGCCATTATCTTTGCTCTCAAGATTTGGCGACACTATCTGTACGGTGAGACCTGCAGAATCTTCACCGACCATCAGAGTTTGAAGTATCTGTTCTCTCAGAGAGATCTCAACCTCAGGCAGAGGAGATGGATGGAGCTCATGAGTGACTACGACTGCACCATCGAATACCATCCCGGTCGTGCAAATGTTGTAGCAGATGCCCTCAGCCGGAAGTCTTACGGCCGACTGAACACTCTTTCAGCTTGTCATGTTCCTCTTCTAACTGAACTTCGGAGCACTGGTGTCACTTTGGGTTGTGACGACGGCGGTGCTCTACTTGCCAACTTTCAGGTCAGACCTATACTCATGGATCGTGTCCGTGATGCTCAACGGAGTGATCCAGAATGTTTAGGACTTATGCAGGTGGTCCTAAACGGCAGAGGTGACTTGAGAATTCGGAATTCTGATGGCTTACTTCTCCAGGGTGACCGGATGTACGTGCCTAATGTCGAAAATTTGAAGAAGGAGATACTTGACGAGGCACATATTTCAGCCTATGCTATGCACCCGGGAAGCACCAAAATGTACCACACCATTCGGGCATTCTACTATTGGCCTGGAATGAAGAGGGAGATTGCTGAGTATGTCAGCCGATGCCTGATTTGCCAACAGGTGAAGGCGGAGAGGAAGAAACCTTTTGGGTTGCAGCAGACACTCCCTACTCCCGAGTGGAAGTGGGAAAATATCACCATGGACTTTGTGTACAAGTTGCCTTGTACGCGAGGGGGCTACGACGGCATTTGGGTGGTTGTCGACCGACTCACCAAATCAGCTCACTTTTTGGCTGTTCGGGAGAACTTTTCTTTGGATCGCCTAGCCCGACTCTTCGTTCGTGAGATCGTGAAGTACCATGGTGTTCCTGTCAGCATTATTTCTGATCGTGATCCCCGTTTCACTTCTAAGTTTTGGAGAGCGTTTCAGAACGCATTGGGGTCACAACTACTCTACAGTACTGCCTACCATCCTCAGACCGACGGTCAATCCGAGCGAACCATTCAGACTCTCGAGGACATGCTGAGGTCCTCTATTCTTCAGTTCGGTGACAATTGGCAGGAGCATCTGCCTTTGATGGAATTCGCTTACAACAACAGTTTTCACTCGAGTATTGGCATGTCGCCATTCGAGGCATTGTACGGTAAGCCCTGTCGTACACCTTTGTGTTGGTCTGAAGTGGGAGAAAGAGCTCTAGTGGGTCCTGAGATTATCGATGAAACTACGAAAAACGTCCAGCTGATTAAGGAGAACCTGAAGGTTGCTCAGGACCGACAGAAGAGCATTGCTGATAAACACTCTACGGATCGTGTTTACGCGGTAGGTGATTGGGTGTTTCTCAAGTTATCACCGTGGAAAGGCGTAGTCCGCTTTGGAAAGAAGGGAAAGCTCAGTCCCCGATACATCGGGCCTTATCAGATCATCGAGCGAATAGGAGCTGTTGCCTATCGTCTCGATCTACCATCCGAGCTTTCGAAAGTTCACAATGTCTTCCATGTATCTATGTTGCGTAGGTACGTCTCCGATCCCTCACATGTCATTCAAACTCAGCCTTTGGAGGTCAGCGACGACTTGACGTACGATGAAAAGCCAGTGACAATCCTCGACTAGAAGGAGAAGGTTCTACGGAACAAATCAGTTACTCTCGTCAAAGTCTTGTGGAGGAACCACTCAGTGGAGGAAGCTACTTGGGAAACGGAGGACAACATGCGGGAGCAGTACCCTTATCTTTTCTATGACACTTAGTGTAATCTGTAAATTTCGGGGACGAAATTTTTATTAGGGGGGAAGATTGTTACATCCCGTCCCTAAAATTATTGTATTTTATTCTCCGAAGGTG